>CABHPR010149098.1:22576-44339 GCA_902168415.1 Peromyscus melanophrys | reverse complement strand
TGTCAAGGTGCCCCGGGGAATTGTCTGCCTCTGCCCCCCAGAGCTAGGACTCCAAGCACACAATGCCACTCTTGGTTTTTATTTTTTTAAAAGTGCATTTTGGAGAGTGCCAGGGAATACTTCTTTACTGACTTAGCTATTACCCAGGCCCTGTATTTCCGGCCAAACTGTTTTCCTTCTATGTTACTTGGAGAAATACAAACCCAGAAAGCCAAAGCTGGAGTTTTCCCTCAGCACTGGAGAAGCCCAGCCTGCAGGGCTGTCTGAGGTCTTTCTGGGAAATACACCATGCCTGAGCCTTCCTGTTGAGCTGGCCTGCCAGCCTGTCCCCTGGCTGCTCTCACAAGCCACCCAGGCTGCACCCCTTGGCTGCCCCTCCCCCATATTCAGTGTGTGGTTGTCCAGACAGTCTGCCCTGCCATGACCCCTATTCTTTATTTATTATGTACTTAGTACATATGCAAGACCCAGTGCTGAGCTCCTGGGGTCAAGACGGCCAATCTCTGCCCTCTTGGAGCAGTTGCTCAGGAGTGGAGAGTAAATAGCCCCCGGTTACTCAATCACTTTGCTGTGATTATATAAGCCATTAAGAAATTGTGAAATTGCTCAGAGGGTGTCTGAGTGAAGCAGGGATGAGGGCCTGCTTACAACTAGGACTGAGGAGATGCCTCCTCCAGGAAGAAGACAAGGTGGCCAGAAGGTTCAGAAAGAGAGGTCAATGGCAGAGTGAAGCCAAGCAGTTGTCAAGGTGAAGATTCAGCAAGGCCCTGTGTGGAGCCCCCTTTATAATTCTGGACATTATTTTACAAATGAGGAAACTACATCGCAGGGTTTCATGCACAGAAATAAAGAAGACATGAATGATGCATAGGCCAATGGATTCCAAATGGTGCTGTGAATTAGTGAGAAACTACGGTGGGGAAAGGGGCTTTGGTGTCTGAAATAAACTAAGTTGACAGTAACTTGAAGGTGAACTTTTGGGATAGAGTCTCATAAAGGCTGGGCTTGAGTTCACTGTGGAGCCAAGGATGACCTTGAGCTTCTCATTCCCCTGCCTTGAGTTCCGAGGGGCTGAGATTACAGGCATGAGCCACCAAGCAGCCCAGGGCCTTATGCACTCTGGCAAGCACTCTACCAACTGAGCTACATTCCCAGGCCCAAAGAACGACTCTTAAAAAGGCTACACGAAGGCTTGTTCTTGAAGAATGGTCAGGTAATCCTGCCTGTCACCCTGCTGGAAGTCTGATCTAGAACTCTGGCATTGTTACATCACATGAGTAGCCCACTGAGGCCTGCTCAGAGAGGTAGATCTGGATATGCTGTTAGGGCCAGCTGTGGGAAGTCTGGTAAGAGAGCATGGTGTTGGGATCCCAGCCACAGATGCTTTTGTCCACGAGCTACTCTCCAGGCCAAGAGAAGCCACAAGAGATCCCAGATGTCCTCCCTGGAGTCTGCCATGGCAGGCCACCTCTGCTGACTGAGTTCTTTGAACAAGAAGGACCTCCATGCAAGATCTGCTGGTCTCTTCTGACCCTAACACTAGGACCATGTCACTCCAGAGGAAGCCACTAGGTCCTACTCACTCCAAAGGAAGCCATGGGAGGGAGGTTCTGTGGTCCCAGGTGAGGCCAACAGGCATGCTCTATGGTGGATGACTATAGGCTAGCAGGAAACTTTGAGGAGAGCTGGGAAAAAAGGAAGTGTGAGGAATCTACATGGACTTTTGGTGAATTTCATGGGAGAAGACAACAAAGAAAAAAACAGCTCATAACTGAGGTGTGATTGTACCCAGAGATGGTTCTGCTTTGGAAATCTGGACTGGCTTTGCCTGGAGATAGATTTCAACACACACCAACACGCATACATATACACTTGCACACATACATTCAAAAACATACACATATACATACCTGTGCGCAATATACACATTTACATACAGCACACATGCATACACACATACATATACAGACACACACATTTACATACACACACTCCATACAGTTCTTAGTTAAGAGAATGCTAACATTTCTTTCTAATTGAATTTTACATTAGCCTAGGTTATCAGAGTTTTCCTGCTGAGCTCACGTCCATTAAAAGTTCCTGTTAGCCAGGCGGTGGTGGTGCACGCCTTTAATCCCAGCACTTGGGAGGCAGAGCTAGGCGGATCTCTGTGAGTTCGAGGCCAGCCTGGGCTACCAAGTGAGTTCCAGGAAAGGTGCAAAGCTACACAGAGAAACCCCTGTCTCGAAAAACAAAAACAAAAGTTCCTGTCAGATCTCCCTGGTGGTTTATTGGCAGTCCATAGTGCTGCTGCTGTGTGCTGAAGAAAAAAAAAAAGAAAGAAACTGGAGAGGAAAAGAGATGGTGTTAAAATTAATTAAGAAGCTAAGACAGAATTGTAAATCAACAAAATCCTGGAGCTGCTTCTCAGCTGACACAGACTGATGATGAATTAGTGAAAGGCCAGGCTCATGTGGGCAAGATGCTGTCCCTGATGTGTGTGTGGCCAGCAAGGCTTTGAGGAGTGTCTGCCTGGGATGTGCTGTCTCCCAGCAGGGTGAGAGAGGAAGTTTTTCTGCACACTTCCAATTGCTGCAATAACATTGTCCTGCCAGAAATTCAGGGAAGTGTCCCAAACCAGCTCCGCCTGTAGCCAGCTGTATGCTTTGGACAAGTCTCCTCACCCGCTGGAATCTCTACTACTTTATCTCTGAAATGACAGCAACAGTTTGCCCTTTAGCTGAGTGTGGACCGAGTGCAGGGCTGACCCACAGGAGTTAGGACAGCGCCGTCATTCCCACAAGAGTAGGCATGCCTCGTTGAGTAAGTATCCCATGCAAGATGACTTCAAACACTGCCTGTTTACCCAATGAGCCCTAAGAAAGGATTGTGATAAATATGAAACAGCGTTGTTCTGTAAGTGAAACTGACAGGTGACTCTGTAATAGTCTAGTGTTTTGGTGGCATGTTGTCTACTTCAACTCACATATGGTATTTATGAATTTATGAGGATTGATTACCATACTAGTCATTTTAATTATACACTTAAAATCATATCATTTTTGCAAAGCAGAAACAGTAGTTTTATTGACAACACATCATTTCCAGTCAAATTCTTCTAATGTGCCTTTGATATCATTGTCTTTCTAGAAATTAATTTTAAATTTTCATACAGATCTATATATTGAGCACATCTCTCCTTGTTCGCCAAGTCCCTACACCCTTCCAATCCTCACAACCCCCACCATTTATTACTTGTTCTCTTAGACAATTTTACTACTACTCTCATTATTATGTACATTCATGACTTTATGTGACCATATAAAATTCAGGAACCACCAATGAAAGAATATGTGGTTTTTGTCTTTCTGAGAATGACTTGATTTGCTTAACATGATTAATTCCAGTCACATTCATTTTCCTGCAAGTGACATAACTTCGGTCTTTGTGGCTGAAATTTATATATAAATTTTCTTTATTCCTTTGTTTTTGGAGATCCTCCTTCCTCCTCTGCTTCTAGAACCATTCTCACTGGTTCCCAAAGACAAGCACCACCTTTCCTCTCTTACAGTCTAGCTCCAGGCAAGCTGGAGAGTGAGGAAAACAATGTCAACTTTCTCTTACCAGGGACTACCTGTTGAAGAAGAGACCTTGATAAACATCTAGGGTTAGAAGATAAAACCCTAACCTTGGGCTGAAGACGGTGTCTTTAAAAGGCAATTAAGCATCCTTAAACTGAAGGGACAAACTAAACTACTTTGAACTGGAATTCAGTGGAACTTGGGGTGGAGGTAAGGGAGGAGAGTAGGTGAGGTGGAGAGAAGAAGGGTGGCCAAGCCTGGTGGCTGAGTGGCTGTCAGCTCAGAACAAGGAAGCGATTCAGAGTGTGAAGACATTTGTCCTAACTGACGCCTCCCAGGGTTTCTCAGCTCTGACCATTTCATAGACTTTCAAAAAGAGGGGAGAGGAGTTGGAGCAGCTTCTTCATGGAAATTGAGGGGGGGAAAGGCAAGTTTCACACGTTATGGTGAAGTAAAACAAGGAGCATCCATGGATTGGGGGGCAGAGGGGGACAGACAGAGAAGCTGAAGGAATTTAGTGGCCACAGGAACAGGAGCTAAGGCTAAGCACAAACAGGCTCCGTAATGACAGAAGATGCCTTGGCTGGTGTGTGTATTTCACAGGCCTTGGAATAAGTGAAGCTGATTTGTGGTTAGGTGGGGTTCTTTGAGTACTGTGTGGGACCTACACGGAGCTAGACCAACTTCGTAATAGCCCTGACAGGCATGAAGATATTCCGAAGTGACACTTGTGCCCTTCCATTGCCTACCAAACTATCAAAAAAATGATTCTCCACAGGTCAGAATTTCCCATGAATCTCATGGTATCAACCAGAACTTGTATACGAGAAGGATTTTACACAGTTCTGGCAACCCGTCAGAGCAGGACAGAGAGACTAGAGGCAGAGAATGATGGAGGGACCTACCACACCTCGGCCAGGACTGGTTGGTTATGCATGTCTCCTGCCTTCTTTTTAAACTGAAATCTCAAGTCAGGACCTGAAAGACAGACTTGGGGATATAGAGACCTCTTTATACCTCTGCCGATTATGGCTGCATTGACTAAATCTCCCTTTTCTTCTTTACATCATTACTTTTTTTTTTTTTTTTTTTTTTTTTTTTTTTTTTTTTTTTTTTTTTTGCTTTTTTCGAGACAGGGTTTCTCTGTGTAGCTTTGCGCCTTTCCTGGAGCTCACTTGGTAGCCCAGGCTGGCCTCGAACTCACAGAGATCCGCCTGCCTCTGCCTCCCGAGTGCTGGGATTAAAGGCGTGCGCCACCAACGCCCGGCCACATCATTACTTTTTACAACTTCATTTAATTTGAAATGGCCCACTGAGAACTGGTGGCCAGGCCTAGGGTATTAGGATTAACAGGGAAAGTCATGTAACAATTTGACTCATGCACTTCAAGGGTGGGCCCTGCTGAAAGGTCAACACCCTTCAGTGGTGAGTCTGCTCCACTGGCCCCAGCAGCTGGTCTTCCAGTTTGGGGTCTCTATACTAGAAGGAAGAATTCTGTGATCTCTCAGCTCTTCAGTCTTCATAAGGTTTTATGTTGCCATCTGAGATGTTACTTGATTTCTCCTTTCTAGCAATACCCCAAGAGCCTCAGAGACCCCCACTGCTGGTCTTCCACAGTGGCTCTAGCTGTCACTTTCACTTGTTTAGTTCATGCTGGTCCCTGTCCTCAAATTGGAGGTACTCTCTTGTTAAGCACAGCATCCCTCTCTCAACCTGATCCTCATCCTCACAGTCCAGGACCAGCTGGCCAGGCGCCTGCAGATTTAAGGGCGTTCACAGCTCTTCTGCCAAGGACAGAGTCCTCTGACCTCTGTGTCCCCAGAGAACTGATTCCTGACCGGGGTCCCTGCTTCCTTCAGACATTCCTGTGTGCTGGCAGAAGTCTCCACGTCAGTTGTGGGAACCCTGGACTGCTGTCCTTGCTGTAACTTCTGACCTTTCTACAAGTTGCTTCCTTGGGGGATTATTAAATAGTGATGTGCCAGGACACCCCCAGACTTGGAGACTCTCAGAGTTCCGACACCCCCAGACTTGGAGACTCTCAGAGCTCCGGCTGGCTCTCCTGGTGGTCAGCCTTCCCATCACAGTTGTGCAGGATGTCTGGTTCTGGACATGTGGACTTTGTCCCTCCACTCTCCCTTGGTCACTCCTCTTCCTCTGGCTTTTCTATCAGGGCCCTTTTGGCCACAGTGTTAGTTGAACCATTGCTGGCCGTCTGGAAAGATGGGGACAAACACAAAGAAAGTCTGTTCTAGCTCTTCTTGGCTGTTTAATCCCTTCATGCCCAGCAGCTGGACCTTTGAAAAGTACCCCAATGGGCCGGGCGTTGGTGGCGCACGCCTTTAATCCCAGCACTCGGGAGGCAGAGCCAGGCGGATCTTTGTGAGTTCGAGGCCAGCCTGGGCTACCAAGTGAGCTCCAGGAAAGGCGCAAAGCTAAACAGAGAAACCCTGTCTCGAAAAAACAAAAAAAAAAAAAAAAAAAAAAAAAGAAAAAAGAAAAGTACCCCAAGAGCTTGGCATGGCTTCTAACACATCTTTCAGCTTCTTAAGAAACTCCCCTTGCCTATTGGCTGTTTAGATGACAGAATTCTCTCCTGGTTCTCCAAACTCCACCTTTAATGGCTGACTAAATTTATTTTGCACACTATATGGCAGCCACTGTGCTAAATACTTTGCTTCTATTGTCTCGCTGAATTTGTATCACAATCCTGTAGGCGGGAATTGTATGCTTCCTGCATTTTACAGAAGCGGTAACTGAGGCCGTGAGAGGTTAGAAAGCAACCAAATCCATATTGGCACAGCTTAGTCAACAGCTTAAGGGCTTTGGCATCTTTTTGTGTCTTATGTCTGCAAGTCATTTCCTATACCATAAGGTGCTCCCTCCATCCTGCCCATACTTGAGCAGATGGGTGCAGGCGACTTGCCATCTTTAACTTAGCACATGTGGTATTTCTGTAGTAGCATGTGGAGGAAGACACTTAGGTTGATGGATAGGTGAGTGAACGGTGGGATAATGGGCAGAGAGGTGGAGAGGAGAGTGGGTTGGCAGGTGAATGTATGGGAGGAGAGATGGATGGGTGAGTGGTTAGATAATGGGTGGACAGGTGAATTATGGGAGGAGTGATGGATGGATAGATGAGTGGGTAGATAATGGGTGGATGAATGGATGGAAGGCAGACATGTGATGGGTGGATGATGGACAGAGGGATGGGGTGAACTTCTGGTGATCAAAGGATGTTTGTACAGAAAAACATTTTGGAATACAAGGTGCTCCAATACTGGAGCTATCCTTCCCTGGTCTCTTTTCTCCAGACCCAACAGTCTGTTCTGTTCCTCTGAGGAGGGCTTTCTCCAGGTCCTCACCCACAGAGGATAACAGCCGCTGTGTTGCCTTCAGCAGCTACTTCCGCCCAGGGTTTATTTTTCCAGATGCTTCACACTAACTTTGGAATTCAAAATAAGTTTGCCCAGGAAGTCTTCATTTTCTTTAGGAGTGACTGTCATCTGATCTCTGTGGGGCCCCGTGTCCTAAACCTGACTCAACAGCGTCTGTCTGTGGGATGCGCTGTTTATGTCTGGAGTCTAAGATACTCTGCTCTGCCAAAGCAAGGAGATCTGCACCTCCCAACACACTGGTGCAGAGCAGAGCCTAGGCCTGTATGCAGCTAGCTCTTTTAACCCAGAACAAGCTCATGGGAAAGGTGAGCTTGCAAGATAGAGACCAACTTACGCATCAGATCCACAATCCCCTTTCGTCTCCAAACCCTTGGCTGTCATCCTCCAGTCCACACAGCGTCTAGACCCTCTCATGGATCCAGGGGGCAAACTCATTCTTGCTAAAGCATTCACGACTTACTGCTTTCCTTTACCATTAGAAAGAGTTCTTCCATCAAAGCAATGGCAAAATCAGAGGCAAAGTCACCCAATAGCTCCATGCCAGTGATACTTGCTTTCCTTGCCATTCTGGCTCATACGTTCTAGGCTGTTTAGTTCTTCATAACTAGTTTTATGTATTCGCTGGTTAAAGTTATTATGAAGTCAAGTGGGTCAGAGAACTCAGTGCCAAGCCCTTTTCCCATTGACTCTTGGGTCTCTGAACAGGCTCTTTCTATCATCCTCAGACTGAGGGCTTGGGACACAAGCATGGTAACTCTGTCACCAAGCCAAGTCCCTTGGCCAATGTCTCCCTACAGGGGCTACAGCTTGTCAGAAGTGGCCTGGTCCTGCACCTTACTTGGATTTATCTGTCCCTTCAGGGTGACCAAGAGACCCTGGCCATGGAGACAGGGCTGAGACATGGCCTTTGGCTGGCCCCCACTTTCATTAACAAGGGCCTGTATATGGAAAAGTTGACTTACCATCACAGAACAGTTATCAAGATGGTGCCTAAAATCGACATTTTGACCCAGGCATAAAATTGAGGAAAGGAAACGTGGCATTTATCCTTCTTTGGTTTCACCCTGAGCTTTTCAGTAAACTCAACATGTCCAGCTCTAATCTTTCTTGTCTGGCTGTGAGCTAGAATAACAGGCCAACACATTCCTAGCCAATGTGAAAACAGATTAAACTTTCACGCTCCATGAACTGTGAACAAACCTGCAGGTTACAGGTATGCCCCTGCACCCAGCAAGCCCGTGCTTGGGCCCCAAGCTCCTTTCTTTTTTAACCAAGAAAAGGATTCTGTGAAGGGCCATGTCCTCCTGGCAGGGGGGAACCTTCTGTGGGCACCTTTGTGAAGATTTGAGAAATGTGTGCAGTCTTCCAGGTGGTTGCAGTGCCCCCCACGCACATGGCTGGTCCAGTAGAGTACAGAGGGATTTCATCCCCATCTGTGAATGAGAGTAAGGCACCCCTGGCTTCTGGGCCACGCAGCTGCTCTTGGAGGACCTCTGCCTGCCCCAAAGATAAAGGTGTCTTGGCTTTGGGAATGCTGTTGTAGTTTTGCTGGTCATAGACCTTGAGAACAGCAATTGCGTCTGTGACTGGGCAATGAGAGGAGTCAGCAGACTGACCGGTGTCAGCATTGCTTACCTGCTGGTTCAAGGCCTCTGTCATCACTGCCCACGCAGCAAAAAGGAACTGAAATCAACTAACACAAGCTGCAGACTTCTCTGAAACCGTCCCATCAGAGCAGCTCTCAGATGTGCAAAGCGTTCTTCATAAAGATGGAGCTAGAGCATTCTTGGGGGCTTCTCCCTGGCTATAGGCAAAACTGCTCTGAACTTACCCTAAAATATTCCTGATAGCTGGAGGGGGGTGTTGGTTTGAGCTTCCCTTTAGTACAAACATGTTGCATGGCTTCTGTCTGAATGCTTACATGTCTGTGTTTTAATTGTACTGTAGACGAAAAGAAAATTTCCCATCAAGTCAAACACCAACCATCCACCCCTATTTCCATCTTCCCTACCCTTCTTCCCCTTTCATGGGTTTCCTGAGAGACCATCCTGAAAAGGAAATTCAATGGGCAGGAAGGTTGAGCCAAACAGAGCTCAATCTATGGGGGTGTAAAAGAAACAGAATTAGGGGACCACAGCACAGTTGTCATGGGAACCACAATCTGGCAACTCCAGAAGAATCCCTTTCCTCCAGCATCTTAGGTAAGTGCCTTATTGGTGCAGGATGCCTGTCCTTTAATTACTGTGACCAGATCAAGAGTGATTATGACCAGACACAGATGACATGACCCCAGTTATCTGGAAAATAAAAACAATTGTTGGTGCCAGCAAGATGGCTCAGTGGGTTAAAACACTTGCAACAACAAGCCTGGTGACCTGAGTTCAATCCCTGGAATCCACATGGTGGGAAGAAAGAGCCAACTCCTTTAAATTGTTTTCTGACTTCCTTTGACACAGGCACTGTGCCATGCACACACCTCTTCCCCAAGACTAAATAAATAAAGGCAAAAAATACATAAGATAAAAATTTATTGGATGGACAAAAACAGCATGTAACTATAGACCTCTAAATACACCCCTAAAACTGTAACTAAACCTGAACGGATCAGTGAAAGCAGGAGGCTAGGGGAAGTACTCAATGAGCAGTTAGTTGTGTTTCATCCTCTGTAGGCATGAGAACAAATACAGCCTCAAGCCTCGGGGCAAACAGGTACTGATACAAGTCAACATGGGCTCAAACTCCAGCCTCGAGTGTGAACTGCACCTGAACCTTTCTGAAGAATAAAGACTGTTCAGCAATCATCTTCCAGCGTGTCCAATCTGTTACCGCTCTTCACTTCCTCAGCCGGTTGAGCATGGGTCACCAGAACTGTGAAGAGGATGCTTCAATAGGCAGGAAGTATTTCTCAAGAAACCCAGTGCCCAGGATTGTCCTGACCAGAGCCAGTGTGTCTGGATGAAGTGGGGGGAAATCCCTGCATCCATATGGAGAATCAGCAATGTCTAGTAGCTGAGAATGGGTCGAGCCTGTCTTTCCCTCCTCAAAGCTGAGAATGTCTTTGGCACCTCTTAAAGAATGAAAGGACAGAGAGTTCTGGGCCTTTGGCAGCAAGCCTCCCTGTTCATACCCTTACTTCAGCTCTACACTGTGGCCAGCTGCATGTCCCAACACTCCCCAAACTCCAGGATCACTCCATTCTGCACCCTCACCATGCCTGCCACTCCTCTGTGAGAACACACTCTTCCTCACACCCATAACTCACCCTCAGAATCCAGTCCCCTTCTCAAAGCCAACTTCAGAGCCCTTATGATACCTTTCCTCAGCTGTCTTCTTGATAATCTCCTCATGAGACAAGCATTGTTAATTATGTTGTGTTAATTTTAGTGATAAGCGTCACAACTTTAAAAACAAATATCTAGAACCTCCCATGTACCAGGCACAGGGTAGAGACACGTGTGATTAAAATTAACTGGGCCAGCATGGTTAATATAGTTAATAGTCCAGAGAGCATGTATTTCTGCTTGCCAGTTTCTAAGACGTTAGCATTCATTTGCTTGTTTTAGCTCATGCTTTAGACAGTTCCACCACCAGCCAGCCCTGGACGTTGGGCTCCATGCTCATCAAAGATTCTTTCTCACCCAGCACTAAGTCTTACATGTTATGATTGACTTTTAGCTTTCAGAAGTCACTTTTCTTCTTGATAGTTTCATCCAGAGATCCAGGAGGTCTCCTGGAGCGTCATATAATTGGGAACGGAAGTTTGGAACTGGTGTACAATAGCATCCCTGTATCAAGTGAATGTGGTCAATGTGATGGCCAAATTAGTGAAAAAGCAAGCCCTAAGTCCTTCTTAGGCTTTTTTCTCTCCCCATCTGAAAAGTGGGGAGGCTGTACGAGTGTTCACAAAGGTCCGTTCCACAGCTCACGTCATAGCTGATCTACAATGATTCACTCTCATGCGCTCTCACAGGAACACATTGTGTTCTGTAAGGACAAGGCAGCCAAACCACCTGGCAGAGGAAAAATGAATATTCAGCTACTCCCAGCCTCACCCCAGGAGGACATGCTGAGCGCTTGGAAGCCTTGAGATTTAGTTACTGGCCATGATTTTCAGCATAAACATAGGAACCACTTGAACAAATAACTTGTGGAAAGGGGGCAGCAGCCAGCACTGCTTGACTGAAAATCACCCCCTTCCCTCCATGGGCAGCTTTGTTGCCTATCTCTCTGTCTCCTGGTCATGGCCACAGTTTGCTAGCTTGAATGAACCACAGTCAGAGCACTATGTTGATTCTTCTTCAGACTCCGTGTGCTTGGTAGGCAGGCAATCATCGCTCGAAGAATTCGATGGAAGACAACAGTTCTGTCCAATGACTTAGGTGGCTGCCAGCAGCGAATAAGCTATTTAGACTGACCTCTTCCTAGGCCAACATATGCATCATGATTTCTGTCTTGGTTCATGCTTGTCCTGGATAGTTTTAACTGTCAACTTGACTCAGCCTAGAGTATCAGTTGAGGACTTCCCAGATCAGATCGGCCTGTGAGCATGTCTGTGAGAAATGCTGTTGATGGTTAACTTGTGAGGGCCACTAAGTCCACTATGGTCAGCAGCATCCTCAAGAAGGTGGTCCTGGGCTAAGCTTGCTAACCACGAGCCTGCACTGAGTCAATAAAAGTATCCCTCCATTGTGGTGATATTTTATCTGTGCTGAAATGTGATGATATTTTATTTGTGCTGAAATGTGATATTTTATCTGTGCTGAAATGTGGTGATATTTTGTGTGTTAATAAATAAAGCTTGCCTGATGGTTGGGGGAGGCCAGCCATTTTAAGTAAATAAAGTAGTCAGATAGCACACGCCTTTAATCCCAGCACCAACCATAGAGACCTGGAGGTCTGTACTGACAGACAGAAAGTAACAGACTTGTGTAGGAAGGGGAAGTGAGGTAGTTAGGTTAAGAGAGTCAATGAGAGGGCAGAACAGCAAGGAAATAAAGGCGTGGGTAGACAGGAAGTAACTCGCATTTGGAGGCTGCAGAGTTGGTGAGTTAAGGTTAACTGATGGCTTTCCCTATTTCCCTGATCTAAGGCTTTCACCCCTATATTTGACTCTGTGTTTTTTATTTTAATAAGACCATTTAGAAATTGGTCTACACTCCATGTTTTCTGTTTTAGGTTCCTGCTTGAGTTCCTGCCTTGACTTCCCTCAATGATAGACTGTGACCTGAAAGTATAAGCCAAATAAACCCTCCCCTTCCACAAAATTGCTTTTGGTCAGAGTGTTTTATTACAGCAACCAAAATGAAACTAGAATGGCACATTTGCCACGACCAATCTTGTAGACTAGGAATTTATAAAGAATGTAAGCTGATTTCATACAACAGCTCTGCAGACCGAGTCCAAGATCAGGTAACAGTGGATTTGATAAGATAAAGGCTCTCTCTCTCTGCATCCTAGATGGTGCCTTGTTCCCAAGTCTTCAGGAGAGAAAACCAAATGGAAGTGAATTCTCTCTCTCTCTCTCTCTCTCTCTCTCTCTCTCTCTCTCTCTCTCTCTCTCTCTCTCTCCTCCATTGCTTTTTACAAGGGTGTGAATTGATCCACAAGGCCACTGGCTCGTAAGGATGCACCATCTCAACACCATTGCCTTGGGAGTTAAGTCCAACATACGGATTTTAAAGGGCGGCACTTTCTTCTTGTAAAATGTGCTCGCTGGTGCCTCTCAGTTACAAGGCTGTCACATGTGCCTCTGTCTCCAGCAGCTAAGTAATATACTTCTCAAGAGTCGGCTGTGCTTGTCCCCGGGGCTGCTTAGGACAATAGTCCTTGTGGTCATGACTGTAATTTATTTGAACAACTGTGTGAATTAATTAAACGCAAGGGAGTAAACGGAGTTGTTGGATACGTTGAAAAGCAAACTAAGGGGTGAGAACACTAAATTCTTAGATGCACCTACAACCAATGTTCATATAAGGAGGTTGGGTTAAATGAAAAAATACAAAAAGGTAAATTGTCCTACAATGTCTGTGTCCCTTGTTCACTCTTTGAAGAAGCTAAAATTAAATATTATGGAGGAGACATTTGGCTGTAGCTTACATAAAGCAACCCAAATACCAGTCGGAAGGATTCATACTAAAAGAAATAAAATATAGTTTTTGTGGACCCACATAAAAACATCAGTTTATACTATAGATTTTAATGTATGTAATATTCTTGAGTAAGCTACTTGAAAAGTAACATGTCTAAGTATATATCAACTAGATATACTGAAATACAATCTACAGTCCAGGATCCACCTGCTTTGTAGTTTTTCAGTCCATATTCAGATCTTAGTGTTGTCTCCACAGTCATCATTATCAAAATTCTAAATGTGTATTAAAGTAGAAGACAGAGAGGGAACTACCATATCCCATCTAGATTTTGCTGCCCATACACCATTTCTCTGTTTGTTTTTGTTTTGTTCTGGTATGTTTGAAGCAAATTCAGACCCTGTCATTTTATCCTTACTTTAGTGGATGCTCTGCAAAGCATGGCTCTGTTTGCCTGTGACACAGTGCTGTGCTGTAATAGTGGCTGCCGTAATTAGCAACAAGTCTTTGGCATCATCTAACACCTTTGCATACTCAATTTTTTTCTTATTGCTCCCCAAAATGTTTTTCTATTTTTTTTCGAACTATGGTGCAAATACAGGATACACATTACATTTGGTTATGTCTCATACCTTTTAATATTTAGGAAGATATTGTCCAATTTATTTATATAAGACTTTCTTTTTAATTATATGTTTGTGCATGGCTATGTTAATGTGAGGGCAGGTGAGGCCGGAGGCTTCAGATACCTCTGAGGCTGGAGTTACAGGCTGTTGTAGTATACCCGACATGGATGCTTGAAATTAAATTCAGGTCTTTTACAAGAACAGGAAGTGCTCTTAACTGCCGAACTATCACTCCATCCCCTCCCTCATATTTTTATTTATTGAAGAAATCCCTTTTGTAAATAGAGATGTGAAGATTTTTAATTTTTTTTTGTTATGCACATGGGTGTGTGCCTGTGTGTGTGTAAGCTGTGTGTATGCAGGTACCCAAGGAAGCCAGAAGAGGGTGTTGGATCTCCAGGAGCTGGAGTGACAAGTAAATGTGACCTGACCGGCATGGGTGGTAGAACCAGAATTTTGTGAAAGAGGAGCAAACGCTCTTAACCCACAAACGATCCCTCCAGTCCAGATGTGCGAATTTAAAAACCTTCAGAGAATCTCAACGAGAAGCAACTCACAAAAATTTAGTAGTAGTGCACCCCACATGTAATAAAACACACCCGAAATTCCCCCAGGGCGCTCAGGGGCTGGTGCTGTCATGGCCCAGAGAAGAACTTCTTTCTACCTCGTGTGCGGACAGCGACACAGTGAACAAAGAATGGGAGACACTGAAAGATGAAGGGCGTGGTTATCAGGACTGTCAGCTCAAGCCACCAAGACAAGCAAAGTCAAACATGATGAGGGGCAGATACCATTCCTACCGTTGGAGATTAGAATCAGAGAAAGAGATTGTGAAACAGTGTTGAGGAACCCCGATGCATTGCTTTTGGGGTGCATTTGGAAATAAGACAGCCACTCAAAAAATTAAACAAGTGATCACAGAACTCAGTAACTCTGCTTTTGAGTATATGCAGAAGATAAATGAAAATTGTGTTCATATAAAAGCTTGTATATTAATGTTTGTAGTGGAAAGGATCCCAATGTGGATAATGAGTGAATAAATTAATATAGAACATTATTTCACTATTTAAAAAAGCACAAATACATGCTGAAACATAAATGAACTTTGAAAATATTATGTTAAGTGAGAGAAACCAGTCACAAGAGCATGAATTGGCAGGGCAGGTGGCACACACCTCTAATCCCAGCACTCCAGAGGCAGAGGTAGGTGGATCTGTATGAGTTCAAGGCCTAGGCTGGCCAAAACTACATGTGAGAGCCTGTCTAACCAAAAAAAGAAAAAAAAACCATATGATTCCATTTATATGAAATATTCGTATTTACAAATCTTAGGAGACATAAAGCAGCTTAGTGATTGCTTAAGACTGGGAGAGCTGGCAGGACTTCGGGGAAGATTGGTTGAGGAGTGAGTGTGGAATTTCTTTTGGGGGTGACAGAAATATTCACAATCAGTGGTGATAGTTGTACAACCCTGAATACACTATCATCGGATGTTGATTTGAAGCAGGTGAACTGTGTGGGATACGAATTGTGTCTCAATAAAGGAACCTGAGCTAAATTTCATGTGGTCAAAAAACGATCCAGTTGAGAAGTATTAAGAACTGACAACCCAACTATTAGAAAGGTCATGTGTAGGCACACATCCACACACCCACTTCCCCATCCCCCAACCCTGCCCTCCACAAATCCAAGGGTCTGTTATTAGCCTTTCTGCATTCAGAGCGTTCAAAACGGCTCTGTCCGGAAGCATCTACCTCCAGGGAGGACAAGAAGGGGTCTCCTTTATTACTGTTAGAAACTGTGATTTAGATCAGTGCAGGCCACCAAGACAGAGCACACACAGTCCTCCTGTGGGTCCCCAAGTCTTTCTGGGATGGGTTAGTCTTGGGTTATGAACTTGATGACCTCTGGACCCTGATTTCACTATTACTGCAAAAGGGAACCTGAGGGGGAATTCATTTTCATTTGTGCCCATCCCCGAGTCCCCTCCAAGCAGCTCACTTCCTCCCTGCCTTGTCCTTGCCTTGGTCGAAGAGTCCAGATGTTCAACCTCTGGGGGTGGGAAGAGGAAGGAGAGGCTGCCACTGAGCTGTACTGTCACGCCAGTCTATGTGTCTGAAAAGTGGGAAAAACCAAGCAGGAACCCGAAAATAGCTTTCTCAAGCCGTCTGTGAAGATGAGACTATTTCCACGTAGTTTCGAATGGAGCTCTGCCATGCCTGGTTGGGGTGGGTGGATGGTGAGTGACCAGCAGCATGATGTTAGAGCTGAGGGACAGTATGACCTGGCTTTCCTTGCCTAGTTCAGAAATCTTCAGGCTGTTCAGTATGCTGCTCTTGTCAGAAAAGGGCATCTGCCTGGGCCGTGCATTTCCATTTACCCTCTGGCCACAGGATCCTTTTGCCCTTGGCAAAAGATGAAGCCTCAGAAGCCTGCGGCTTCATTGAAATAGCAGGTCTCGATGAAGTCTGATGTCAACACCAAAAGCTCCATTTATGAGGGACAGAAACGAGTGAACCCAGTTCCCATGGAGAGTCAAAGATGCTCCCTAACCTCAAGGGAACTTCCAAGTCTCTCCCAGCTCCTTAATTCACCCAGAGAGCCACAGCCCTCCCCGTCAGCTCCAAGGAGACAGACAAATAGAAAAGGAAACGCCAAAGAGAAAGAGTGCTGCTCACAGCCTATGCATCTGGGAGAAGAATCCAGAGAAAACAGAATGGTCATCTGGAGCTCCTGCTCTCAACACTGCCGGGCTATAGCCATCGGCCGGGGAGGAGCTGATACTTCCCTTGAACTTGCTTTTGGTCCCTGGTCCTGGGACCCCACAAGCCAGTTTCTCTCCTGAGCATTTCTGAGCTGCCTCTCTGACCGCTCCACCGTCAGCATCTCTCTTCGGTCTCCTCTGTCTGCCTTTTATCCTTCCCATCTATACCCAAGCACTCAGCTGGGCAGATAGGAGGAGGCTGTGTCTTCACGGCATGGTGTGGGCAAGTCTCTGGACCCCTCTGCTTCCTGATGCAGACTCCCCGTGAGGGTTGGGGTGAGGCCTAAATGAGAGGTACATATCTAGCCCAAAGCAATTCCATGCCAGGTCTGTTGTTGGTTTTGTTTTTCTTTTCCTCTCTTCCTTCCATCTCCATTCTTTCCACAATCTTTCCCTCTAGGACCAAGTCTCTATTTCAGCTTACTTTATAGCCTGGTGTTCTCTGTATGCTCATTCTGAGCCGAGGGAATGGGGAGCCACCTCTAGTGTCTCCACCCTGTCCACCTGTGCAAAGTGTCGGCCACTGCCCTATCCATCCCCGCCCCCTGCTCCAGAAAGAGTCCCAGCTGCTGACACTGGCAGGGACTTCTGCACTCACTGACATCAAGTGTATCTATCATTCATTCCCCAGAGTAGGCCAGTTTCTGGGGAGGAGGCCACTTCAGTTTTCTCTTTGCAGCCTTTTAGAGTTTCTGGTCTAACAAGTGGATGTCGGTGATTGTTGCAAGGACCTGTTGGAATCTTCTCTGAAGATCCCAAGGAAGCAAGCCTAAAAGGATCAGGTTGGGTTTAGTCAGCTCTCAAACTCCTTAAAGAAGAATCCAGCGCCTCACTCTGGTGCCCACACATCACAGCCCAATCTCCAGTCCTGATGATCTGCTTTTGTGGGGAAGTGGAGTCCTCAGGAGACATGGTTACCACCCCCAGGTTGCTGCTCAGAAGGCCCTGGCCCTGCCAGAGAACACTCGCCAGCTTTGAGCCAAGGCTGCTGCTCAACATCTGGAGCTTCCTCACCATAGGGTAATCCTTGCCAACCTGTGCCAAGGCGGCCCACCCTGCCCCAGCCCCTCCCCCAACCCCTCCCCTGCAGTGCATGTGTCTGTGACCAACAGAGGTCATTACCCTGTTCTGAACTTTCAGGACAGCTCTCTCACAGGCAGTGGCTTCATACAGCCTTTCTTGTGCCCTGTGCAGTCTTTAGAAATGCAGAGAAGTGGGGGGAGGGAGAGGGAGGGGAGGAGAAAAGGAGAAAAGAGATTGATTTTCTCTGTCAAATACCCTTAGAAAGCACAGTATAGTACATTCCTGGCTCCCAGCTCCCAGCTCCCAGCTCCACGACCTGGAGATTTTTTAAGTGTGCTAGTTACTAGAGAAGTATGAGGCCCCTCCATCATAGCAACTGTTCAGCGTCTAGACCTGTGCCTTCCAGAAGAGGAACACTGCTGGGGAGGTGCTGCTCTAAGGGGCTTTACAATCCTGTTCCCCCACCGGAGGCTCCTGGGGGGATCTAGAAATCAATATTCCTAAATGCTCCTTGGACTGCCTTGTGCCCCGGGCATGGTTTTGGGAAGCACAGTTGCAGGGCCTGGGGGAGGGTGAGGCACAAGCAGCGAAGGGGCAAGCAGGAGCCGCAGCCACGAGTGGCACTCTCCCTGCTTGCTCAGGTTGTCCAGGGAAGGAGGCCGCTGTGAATTAAGTCACTCTCCTCCTCTTGCCCGACTCCCTGCTTGGGTGGCACGGCAGTATCAGGGATGGCTTTTCTTGGCGTCGGCTCCCATTTTCTTCCAAGGCACTCTGAGGATGGTTTTCGTGCCCCAGATTTTATCTTTCTGGCTACCAGAAAGCAGTTGGAAAAGAAGAGAAATAAACAGATAAAGAGGCAGGAGTTACATGTTCAAGGCATGTGAATGATGATGGGTCCCAGGCCTGCCTGGCCCTTCAGGTCCTCTGCTGGACCTAACAGACCTCCTTCTGTCGTGAGTAAAAAACAGCATGTATTGTTCCCCACATCTGCCTTTGCTCTCACTCTTCCCCTCAGCTGTTTGCCTTGTCTGAATGCCACCTTCAAAAGCTCGAGTAATCACTTCTCTGACATTTAGCCAAGGAATGTTAACCAAGGCTCACTCCTCTCTGCTCCTGTAACACCCATGGAAATTCCCATTCTATCCTTCCCAACCCAACTCCATCTACCTCTATTTTAAAACAGTGACTTTTGTGGTGGGTGTGTGTGGGTGTGGGTGAGGTGTAATGTTACATTTCAGAACATTTTACTAAGAATTTGTGCCATTTCACCATTTAAAATTTTATTTTTAATCGTTTGTGTATATGTCTGTGTGTATGTGCACACTAGTGCAATTTCCCTCAGAGGCCAGAAGAGGGCACCAGATCCCCTGGAACTGGAGTTATAAACATTTATGAACCACCATGTGAGTACTGGAAACTAAATTGGGTCCTCTGCAGGTAAGTGCTCTTAACTGCTGAGCCTTCGCTTCAGCCCCAGGCTTACTGTTATTCTGGGTGGCTTTTCCTATCCTACAGTGGTTCTGGCTTTGAATCTGTAGGCTTTAGAATCCCATTAACCTCTAGTCTTGCCTTCTTGCTAATCCCCTCCTGAACTGAAACTCTACATTGTTTTGTCATGAACTGATTGGGAGATTTACTGGCAACTTTCAGAACTCCTCCCCACCCCCCAGGGGTAGGCTAAACAGGTAGGTGTTTGAAGACATCTGGTGTGCCAGAGAGTGTGATGCTTAAAAGCTTAAAGACAATGCTTCAAGGCTATATTCGGGGATCTCAACCAGGAATTCGGCTATGCAGCTGCTCAGAACCACAGCTGACCTAGGAGTACAGGTAAATTGGTGTTCACTTTTCCCACCTCCAGTCTTTTAGAATAATCTCCCCTAAAGAGAAGGAAGTAGGGAAAAGATCTGGAAGCTTCTCTTGTCGCCTAGTGACAGTAAACACTTCGGTGATGGTAACAATGGGGGGGTTGTGTTGGTAAGAATATTTGCAGCGTTAAGTAACTAAGCATCCCAACAAGGAAGATTGCTCACTCACAAAACAAAAAGCCCTGTGATGGGACGACTCCCGGGCAAGTGACATCATGGAGCTCCCCGCCTCTGTCCACCTTTCAGCTTTCCATTGTTAGTCACATCTATCAACTGGTCCAGGCTATCAACCTCAAGGTTATAAAATGGCAGATACTGTGGTCTTACACACACCACGAAAATGTCAATCCAAAGGAATGCTTATTCAAAAAGAAAGTTGTCTTTCTCAAAATCCCACAGAAGATCCTTCTGGAGTCTGATTTTTCAGGACTGCACCTAGTGTTCATGCTTAGTGATCACCAGCAAGATGTTCCAGAGTGGAATCCTCCAGGCTGAGTATTCCACTATGCTAGCTACGGGTGTGCATTTCCCCAGGCTTCCCAGAAAGACTTCTCAGTGTGCTGACGCATCTGACATCGCTACCAGACTAGTGGCCTCAATTCCTAGTCGGAGACAGGTAGACCCTACGCCTATGAGGAAGCCAAGAACTTTCGGATGAATTTTCCACATCGTTATTCGTTGGCCAAATGTGAGAGGATGTGTTTGCTTTTCTGAGTCATGCCTAGCTGCTGCTGCTGATGGCTGGAGAACTACTCAGTAGGTCTAGACTTGTTACACACACACACACCCCCACTCGCCCGCCCCTGCCAGGCACATACCTGTCTGCACTGTGACTCAGCCTCTAAAGAGCTGCCCTCCCACCCACCCCCCAGTCCTGATAGTCACTCACAGTCCCAATTTAGCCCGTTCTTGACTCTTCCATCACCTGAGGTGGAACTGTCAGCCCCAGGGGAAGATATTAAGGGTAGGCTTTTCTAACCTTTAAGTATGTGGCAATGAATTTCCAGAAACACGGGCTTCCTTGAGAAAGGAGAGATCTCTCCAGCCGGGTGGCTAGTCCTGTCATCGCAAAGCTCTATTTTCTCTGTCAAGGGCCATTGGTCAAGCTCAAGATGGCAGCGAGAAAGTTCTACATTTAAAGTTTAGTATCACTGTGTCTCTATCGGGCCATAAGGGCTCCATCTCTAGTGAATGAGATTAAGATGCTTCTTCAGGGGTTTTATGCAGCCTTAGGCTCACTTGCCCTCCTGTCTCCCATTATGTAAAGACAGTATTCTTTCCCTCTGGATGATGCAGCAATGAGACGCCATCTTGGAAATGGAGAGCAGACTTCAACAGACAAGCAAGTCTGTCAGCGCCATGACCAAGATTTTCTAGCCTCCACAACTGTGAAGAAACTCTTCTCTATTCTTTATTAACTGCCAGGCCAGAGATATTATGGTATAGCAGCACAGCCTATAACATCATGTTCCTAAAAGGAAGAGCATCTATGAAAGGGAGATAGTACACTTGAAAATCATTCGAATGCCTAGAACTCCGGGCTATCTTTTCCTGCCTATACTTTAATTTTTCTATCCCAATGTGTATGTTACTATACTGATGAGCAATATATTTTAAAATTCAAAGGGTCATTCTCAGCCATCTTGTATTAGTCACGTCCTGGGTTTGGCTAACTTACACATGGCTCCCTGCTTCAAGAATACAGAAAGACCGTTCTAAGACTGGGTACCTGGTGACAAGCATCTCCTTCTGCCGGGGTCCAGTAACTCATGAGGTGTGAGAAGTCTGCCCACCACAGCAGTGGTGACCATCAGGCTGAGAAGCTCCCTGTGGAACAAAAGAGTGAAGGATGGTTGATAAAAAGGACCAGAGACGGGACAAGAGAAAACACGGGAAGAAAGAAAAGGAAGAGTTTACAATGTTGCCTTTGGCTCCGGAATGCTTGCTGCCTCTTGAACCAATGCTACCCCACAGACAGGCTGGCAGCCACGCTCCAACTCCTGAGAATACTTCCGAGCAAGTCTGTGTCTCCCAGTGAAAACAAGAGAACCACCAGTTCTCTTAGCATTGTTTTCCCAGGTGTACTATTAACATCTTCAGGACAGGCAGCCTGCTTCCCACATCAAACTTGTGAAGCTCAAATCTGGCCACATCGTAACGATTCATTTAATGATTTGTCACTGATTTCTTTAGTCTAAACTGCTGAGTGTATGTTTGGGGTGTGCCAGTTATACTTCTAAGCCCTGGAGTGTGATTCAACAGTGAACAAACAGGATAAGACGCCTCTGCTTTCTGTTCATCGTAACTAAGTTACAGAAGCAGCCCTGTGCCTATAATCTGTTGAATAGCTAAAGAAAATAAAATGTCACACACACACACACACACACACACACACACACACACACACACACACACAC
>CABHPR010149098.1:8919-22566 GCA_902168415.1 Peromyscus melanophrys | reverse complement strand
CACACACACACACACACACACACACACACACACACACACACACACACGTGTTACTTGGCCATAAAGTAGAATGAAGTCATGCTGTCAGCAGAAAATGTTAATTGAAATCAGTCAGACACGGAAAGATGAATAATACTTGTTTTTTTCCTATATGTGTGTCAGATCATGGCCCTGCTGTTTTAAGATATGGGTCACTCTAAGTGGCCAGATCCTATAACATGAAGAAATCAGGTCATGCCCCCTTCAGCTGTCTATTTAGGACAGAGAGTTAAGAAGTCATGCTGTGCTGTGGCTCCACAGACTCTAATTTCTGGTCCTACCTACTACATGGCTCCTCAGTGCTCTTTGTAACACATGCAAAGCTGTTTGAGCTAAATCATGTGGTGTGGAACTTCTTACCACCCCTTGAAAGGATACAAAAGTTAGATATTTTCCTTTGTCCCAAGGATTTTTCTGAAGAGTCTCCTCTGGGCCTCCACCTATGCCCTTCCCCATTAGCCGGACCATGGCAGCTAACTCTTTTTTCCTTTAAACTATCCCTCTTAATGAAATTTCCTCCACATTTTATTTTTAAATATTTTTTATTTTATTTTATGTGTATGTGTGGGTGAGAGAGTGTATGTATGTGTACCATGTACATGCAGGAACCTGAAGAGGTCAGAAGGGGCATCACGTCCCCTGGAACTTGAGTTACAAATGGTTAAAACTCCATGAAGATTCTAGGAACCAAACTGAGGTCCACTTAAAGAAACAGTAAGTACTTTCACACACATAAACACACACACACACACACACACACACACACACACACACACACACCAAAGAGTTTACTTGGGCTTACAGTTTCAGACAATTAGAGTCTATATCCATCATGGAGGGCAGTATGGCATCAGGCAGGCAGACATGGCATTGGAACAGTAGCCAAGAGCTCACACCTTAAGACACAACCACCAGGTAAAAGGGGGGGGGGTGTTCACTGGGAATGATGTGGGATTTTGAAACCTCAAAGCCCACCTTCAAGGCCGTATCTCCCCATCCTTCCCAAACAGTTCCACCAAGTGGGGACCAAGCATTCAAATATGTGAGGTCATTCTCGTTGAAATCATATGGAAGTAATTCACTGGTAATGTCAAAGCTGTCAAGAATCAATCATTTCCAAAGACCACCAGCTGCAAGATAGCCCTTAACACAGAGTCACTGGGAATGAAGCAGAAGAATCCCTTCCAAGGGCCTAGAGTAGTGTCGGCGTTTAAGCACCCTCAGCTGCATCTCTCCCCTTGGAATAATAGTAAGAAACACTATTGACAAGGTCTCAATATGTAGCCCAGGCTGGCCTCAAACTCACAGGGATCCTCTTACCTCTGCTTTCCAAGCACTGGGATTACAGGCATGTGCCACCATCGGTTCATAATTTTTTATTAGGTGAATTGATTGAACCAAAATTCTTTGCTTTATTATTTTCACTTTAACACCAGGCAAGGGACAAATAACAGTGTTCCACTTTCCAAGGGAAAACTGCCCGTCTCAAATTTAAGAGCAAATTTAAGTACACTAAAACCTTAAACATTTTTTAAAATTTACAGATTTTCTTATAGTTCCTTTAGATTTATTTATTTTTATTTTAAGAATACGAATACTTTGCCTGCATGTATTTATGTGTACTACATGTATGCCTGGTATCCTTGGAGGTCAGAAGAAGACATCAGGTCCCCTAGACCTGGAGGTATGGATGGTTGTGAGCAACTATGTGGGTGCTGGGAACCAAACCTGGTCCTTTGCAAGGCAACAAGTGCTCTTAACCAATGAGCCATATGTACTGGCTGGTTTTATATCGACTTGACACAACCTAGAGTCATCAGAGGAGAAGGAGCCTCAGCTGAGGAAATGCCTCCGTAATATCCAGCTGTAAGGCATTTTCTCAATTAGTGATCAATATGGGAGGGCCCAGCCCATTGAGGTTGGTGCCAGCCCTGGGCTGGTGGTCCTGGGTTCTATAAGAAAACAGGCTGAGCAAGCCAGGGGAAGCAGGCCAGTAAGCAGCACCCCTTCGTAGTCTCTGCATCAGTTCTTGCCTCCAGGACCCTATCCTGTTTGAGTTCCTGTACAGTACAATACAATACAATACAACACACTACAATACAATACAATACAGTACAGTACAGTACAATACAACACAACACAATACAATACAGTACAGTACAGTACAGTACAATACAATACAACACACTATAATACAATGCAATACAGTACAGTATAGTACAGTACAATACAATACAATACAACACACTGCAATATAATACAGTACAGCACAGTACAATACAATACAATACAATACAAAACACTACAATACAATACAATACAGTACAGTACAATATAACACAACACAATACAATACAGTATAGTACAATACAATACAGTACAATACAATACAATACAATACAATACAACACACTACAATACAATACAATACAGTACAGTACAATACAATACAACACACTACAATACAATACAGTACAGTACAATACAACACAACACAGTACAGTACAGTACAATACAATACAATACAACACAACACAATACAATACAGTACAGTACAGTACAGTACAATACAGTACAATACAGTACAATACAACACAACACAATACAATACAACACAACACAACACAATACAATATACTGTCTTTTTTTTAAGTTTTACTTATTATGTATACAACATTAGAAGAGGACCCCAGATCTCATTACAGATGGTTGTGAGTCACCATGTGGTTGCTGGGAATTGAACTCAGGACCTCTGCAAGATCAGTCAGTGCTCTTAACCTCTGAGCCATCTCTCCAGTCCCTACACTGTCTATTTTTAATGCTCTCCCATCTCAAGGGCTGATCATGGTTTCCATGTTTTCAATGCCCTCACTTCTAATAACACTCGTTTCCCAAGGGTGATTTAGTATCAGATTTGTTTCCAAACCCACTGCTGCTGCTCTCTCTCTCTCTTTCTCTTTTCAACACCAACCGAACTCTAAAAACAAAGCTTTTTTAAAGGTGACCACCTAAATGTAGATGAGGCGCGAGCAGAGAAAGGAAAGAGAGGAGACAAACCACAATACATGTGTGTATGGAATCGCCACAGAGAGAAACCGCTGGTGTGTATAGCTGACAATAAAAAAGTGAAATCAAGAAATTCTTTCATGTGACGTGGAAACAGCAAAATATAATCAACTCAGTCTGTGACATGTTAGCTCCAGAAGCTCATGAGAGAACTAACGAGAAGTCCGGAGCTGAGGGTAAGGCGAGGACCATGACCTTATGACTGGCACAGCTAGAGAGAGGCCTCCCTAAGAAAGGAACAGCTGAGCAGAGTGCCAGAGGAAGTGGGGAACGCACCACACTGCTGTCTGGCGCCCGTGCTCCCCAGACAGAAGAAATCACTGAAGATGCCTGTAGGCTACGGGAGCCTGGTGGATTCACAATGGCCCCACGTGGCTGGAGTGGAGTGGGCAAGGGGAAGGAGGTCCGGGGAAAAGATCTTTGTCTAAGACTGACATGAATCATGTTGAATCTGATGAGAGGTCCAGGGAGGCTCAATAAAGGTCAGGGGTCATGGGAGGGACCTCCTGATATGAAGACTAGAACGTAAAGCCCGGGCATTTGTTTCGGTCCTATCTTTAGAGGAGGGCAGAGAGGGGTGGGAAGGGCCAGACTTAGTGTAGTTAGATCACAGGGTCACAGACCTTTCTGGCGTACCGTGACTCACGCTGCTTTTAGACAATAGGCCATTTCCAAAGCCTCTGCCTGGATGAATCTTCTTAACCGACTCCCACCTTTCATGCATTCTGACTACTCACCAATTGTCTGAAACAGTCCAAAGAACCACATTGTCCTCTTGAGATGCTCTTATCAGGTCTTCGGCAGCTTTAGACGAAATCGCAAAAGTCCCTTTTAAAACCAACCCACACATTTTTTCAGAAGTGAAAGACAATTTCCCCATAGCCTTGGGTAGGAACGGGCCAGAAAAGAGAGGGAGGTAGTGTGGAAGGCTCTTGGGATAAAGCTGCCCTTGGGTTGAGAGTTGGAAGAAATCTCAGAAGAATGACTAGGGACTTTCTAGGCCACAAATCACCAAAAGGAAGCATTATTAAACAAAGGTTGGTGGCCCTCTAGATTATCATCCTCTCAAACCTCCTGACACGTTCCTGGTAGAAACTCATTCCCTTGAAAAACTGGCTTGCCCAGGCTTGCAATCTACTTTCTATGAAGTCAAGAGCCAGCCTGCTTCCCCATCTCTACCCAGTACCAGTTGAACTCTGCTAATCAAAGACCAGACAGCTTGGAAACATCTATTCCCCACATCTTACTGTGCCAGAGTATTTTGAACATGGATTAATAACAGAGAGAAAATAAAATTCTGAAGCATGCCAGGAATTGAGCTGTTGAGTTTCTGAGTCAGCCAGTGTTCGAACTAATGTCTGCCAACATATGTGTGACAGCTTGAGGTCACCATCAAGGACCTGAGCTCGGTGGTGACAGACTTCATTGGAATTACTGGAATTTTCAGGCCCTGTTGTGTGGACCTACTTCACAGGAGAGTCTGATAAAAAAAAAAAAAAAGATGCCAGAATGATTGCCCAAATTCCAGCCCCATCCTTTCTTCCCTGACCGAACTTACTAGTCCCCTCACAAGTCTGACATCTTTAATGTCCAGTAAGCTGCTTTTATGACCCCTCCATGAACATAAGTTCTGTAGGAGAGAGGATTTACGTGAGATTTTAGTGAGATATTTGCTGAACAGCTGGCCCATAGTCACTGCACAGTGGGAAGTGGCCGTTACTGCAATCTTAGGAACAGGGTATAGGGAACATTTTTCTCAACCTATCATCCCTTGACCTGGCAGGTAAGAAAACCTGAGGAGTAATGAAAAGACGATTCTAAACTTCACAATCTTCTAAAAGAATCCCACTGGTCCATGCTATGTTCATGCAACGGCAATTTTTTTTGTGTGTGTGTTTACTTAATTGGGTCACCAGTTGTCCAGATATCTAGTCAAACAGTATTCTGGGTGTTTCTGTAAAGATGTTTTTGGATAAGACAAGCATTTTAGCTGATAGAAAGTAAAGGAGATTGCTATCCTTGATAGGAGTGGTCCTCATCCAATCAGTTCAAAACCTAACAGAATAAAAAGGTTCACCATTCCCTGGATAGGAGAAAACAATCCATTACTACTGAATTGAGGCACACACACACACACACACACACACACACACACACACACACACCCTGTGCATATTCACACCCTGCACACACACATACACACTGAACACATGCACCCTACACACACATTCTTCACATACACACCCTTCACACACTGAACACACGCACACTCACATAGCCTATGTACACATACACCCTGCACACACTGAACACACATACATGCACACACACACACACACACACACACACACACACACACGTTTAGAAGAATAAATGATTGAAGGGAAGCCTGAAAACATCCATGTCTTCAAATGAAACAAGACAGAAAGGTTAAAAAAAAATTCATCTGTGGTCATTGAACAAAATCAGTGTGTTGATGAGGTTGCTGGTCAGTGGCTCCAAACTCTACTGAATGGGGGCTTCAAAAAAAAGCAGTATAGGGTTTGGAGTAGAAGCAGAGGAGAGGTTCCTCTTCTCCAGAAGCCAAGAAATCAGCCTTCATATGGGCAGAATTGTGTTAGCTTTGACAGAAGACAGTGGCTCATCCAGGAGGAAGGTTTTCCTTGCCAAATCCTACTGGTCTCTGCTGTGGGATGTCTTTCTGTATGATGTGAATATGTGTTGCTCTGATAGGTTGATAAATAAAGCTGCATTGGCCTATGGCAAGGCAGCTTAGAGGTAGGCAGAAATCCAAACAGATAGACAGGAAGAGAAAGGAGAGGCAGAGAGACACCAGCCTGCTGCCCAAGGAACAACATGCCAGCAGACCGGTAAGCCATGGAACATGGCAAAACATAGATTAATAGAAAAGGGTTCATTTAAGTTATAAGAGGTAGCTAGCAAGAAGCCTGCCACATGCCATGCAACTGGTAATTAATATAAGTCTCTGTGTGATTATTTGGGTCTGAGTGGCTGCAGGACTGAGTGGGACACGGAAAACTTTTAAATACAGGTCTCCATCAAAAGTAAACCAAACATGCAGAGTAGTTTCGACCATCATGGCTCAGTTATTCTAGGCAGTTCTGTCTGGTGAGATGAACTAATGTCAGCTCAGGACTGTGTTGAGGCTTGCTATTTGGTTTATTGATTTCATTTCCCTGAATACACTAGCCTCTTCCAAAATGGCCACAGACAACTTTCACCAATGAAAGGGGTTTATAAATGCCCCCCAAAAAATAGCAAAGGAATCTCAAATCTACCACTGAACATGTGATTTCTCACAAATTATATGTTCCTGCAGTGGCCAGCTTACATCTAAAAGCCCTGTTGCCATTTGAGATGCAAACCCCATCCTACTCGAGAGACAGGTCTCTGTAGACTAGAAGCAAGACCTAAGCAAAGCGAGGCCAAAGATATGAGTTCTTCAAAGCTCCCGCAAACCAGTGTTCTTGGTCACAAAATCTGAAAAGAAATCCTAGCAAATCCAGGTTCTGTGCGACCCCTGGATTTGAGGTTCATGGGACACCTGAAGTGGCTTCTCACCTCAAATGCATCACAGGAAAGGAAGCATTTCCTTCTTGTAGTTAAGCTTTCTTGTTGGACTTTCTTGGACCACCAGCCTGCAAATAATGACACAGAGACTTATTATTAATTATAAAAGCTTGGCCTTAGCTTAGGCTTTTCCCCAACTAGCTCTTATAACTTAAATTAACCTGTCTGTCTCTATTAATCTACATTCTGCCACATGGCTCAGTTACCTCTGCTCTGTACCATATATCTGACTTCTTCTGAGTCTCCAGTTTCTCTCTATGCACCTAGATTCCTCTTCCTCTTCCTTTCTCTCCCCAGAAATCCCACCTATCCTCTCCTGCCTAGCTATTGGCCATTCACCTTTTTATTACACCAGTCACAGCAACACATCTTTACACAGTGTACATGTAAGCAGACTTTTGTGTCCCACCAGCCTGCTCTCTTATATTAATTATAAATTATTGGCTGATAGCTTAGACTTGTTTTTAACTAGCTTCTATAACTTAAATTGACCCATTTCTATTCATCTATGTGCTGCCCCGAGACTCATTTACTTCGTCTATGTGCTTTTCATGTTGCTTCTTCCTACTCTGGCAGGTAATTCCTGAGAATCCTCCTCCTTCTTCTTCCCAGCATTCTCTTAGTCTGGTTCTCCCACCTAACCTTATCTTGCCTAGCTATAGACCAGTCAGCTTCTTTATTAAGCCAATCACAGCGACATATGTTCACACAGTGTACAGGAATATTCCACATGTACAAATATCCCACAATACCTTTTGACTCCCAGGATGGCCAAAGACCATCAGAACAAGAAGATAAAAGATAACAGAAGGCACAAAGTTATCAGGTGCAGCGCTGGGACCTCAAGGGCACAAAGGGGAGAGTCTGGAAGTGCTGAGCTGGAAGGAAGATGCCTGAGCTTCCCAGATCTCAGCCTTGGGTCTTGTGACTCAAAGGTTTTCCTGAAGAGCATGGGCAGTGCCCCCTTGACATCCAATGGCCAGTATTAAGATGGCTGGTGGGACTCAGATACTAGTGAATGGTGGGATCAGAAGAGGTCAGATTTCACATGCCATAAAGGAGTGGCGTCTCACCACTGGTGGAGCCCAAATACCTACTGTCTTTGGCTCAGTCTTACACTGCCAGAATTTGTGTTTCAGATGGAATCCTCTAGCTCTTGCTGAAGCTGCTAAGCAGTGCTGCTATTTCCTACTATGACAGCAATTCAAGTGCATATGGCCAGGGGTCAGCCACGAACACACGAATTTAATATTCCATTTAAATGTTGTCTTTACCTTCTCTGCTAATTTAATATACCATTTTCAAGCTAGCCTTAGCTTTAAATAGAAATAAAACTTCACTCCTAGTCTATAGAAAACAAATAAAAATACTGTTCAAGATTAAATAAACATATCCACAGCCAAGTATTTAGTCAAGTACATTCTCACAGTTTTAGGGTTTTTTAAACATATTCACTTTCAGCAAGTATATCAGTTATGCACTGACGAGTCTAATGCTTTGGCATACTTTAGCCATGGATTGCTCAACACTTAAGCAATAAAAGGAAAATAACCCTGCTGATATGATGGGAGTTGTCTTTGCATGTCTCAGCTGTCCATACCCCCAAATCAGGAACTGCAAAGTAAAAAGGACTTTATCTGAGTGGGGGGTGGGGGGGTCTCGAGTTGCTTGGAAGATGTGGCTTCAACAGTTCTAAAGACAAGAGAACTGGGAGCTCCTAGGGAATACTGAATATTGAGATGGAGCAGCCACCAAACTGACTACAAGATAGATTTAAAAGAGAGGGAGACTGTGTGAGCAGAATGGAAATGTTCTCGAGACTCAGGTACAATGTAATCCTTCAGTTGTTTTGGTCATTCAAGATGTCTCTTGCCAAAGGGTGGGGGAGACCAAAGTTCACGTTCCAGGCAAGCAGAGTACTGCTTCCACGATGGCCTCAGACTCTGTTTTGAGAAGCTCTTTCAATGATCCTTTCACCATAATTTTCTATTTTCAAACAAATTCATACTGCTGTGAATAAAGGCAGTAATCATTGTCTTATTTTCCTTCTCCATAACTACATGTAATCTGGTGTTCTTTGAACCCCTATAGCACATAGCTTTTCAGTTCAGGGCAAAGTCAGCAAAGCTTGGGCTGGGGAGGTGGGTCAGTTAGTAAAATACCTAGCATTACAAGTGTGGAACTGAGGTTACACCCCCAGGCTGCACCTAAAATCCATTGTAGATGTGCACACCTGTGATCCCAGGACAGGCAGGGCAGAAACAGAAGCATCCCTGGTGCTAGCTGGCCAGCCAACCTAACCAAATAAGTGAGTTGCAGTTTCAGGGAGAGACCCTGTCTCAAAAAATAAAGTGAGGAGTGATTGAGGAAGACACCCAACACCAATCTCTAACTTCTATATGTACCTGCACACACATGTATACTTACCAACATAACACAACACACACACACACACACACACACACACACACACACACACACACACATTTTTAAATAAAATAAGAAATAAGAACAGATTGACATTGACCCACGGAAAACACCTCTAGATTTAGGATGAGGGAGAGCCTCTCCAAACCATAGAGATCATCACTCTACTCTTTCCTGAGACCCAGGGGTCAGTCCCCATTCTTGGGCTACCTCAGAGGCTCTGACCTTGGCCAGTGGTGAGACAGAATTTGCTCATCTCCCTGGATGGATCTGAGAAGGTCATCCCAGAGCCCTGGGTGGTCTTCACCTAAGGGAACACAGAGTTCACAGTGTCACCCTTCAGTGACCCTTGCTCATGGAGTGACTTGATGAGAAAAGTCCCTGAATCCTTCCTCTTCACTTTGGAATGTATCTTATTCTTTCCAGATGTTTTTCCTAATAACAGAGCTTGATTTGTTCTAAGGGTGAGTCCACATTCCCTCAGCACAGAGTGAACAATGGGGAGATGATCCAGACATGAGTAGGGAAGCAGGGTATTTGGGCATGAAATAACTTTTTGCCGGGTGGGCTCAAGGTTGATAATATTATTGTGATGACATATAACTTGAAAGAAGAAATAAAACTGTCTTCACTTTCCAAGGACATGCTGCCTCATGTTATGTTATCTCATACATAACCTCAAATAATCCAAAAGGCAAAAGGCAATCAAGCAAATAAAAAATATTCTTGAATAATAGTTCAGAAAGGTTTCAGCACACAAAATCAACACACATAGATAATGTTTCTTTATAACATCAAAGACCATGTGGACACAAAAGCCAACACGTACTACCATTTACAGTGTCCCCCAATAAAATTTGCAGGTAGAATTCCAACAAAACATGTACCTTTCTGTTGAAAACCACAGAAAGACAAAAGAAATTCAGGAAGTTGTAAATAAATAGAAAAAATATACTAAGTTCACTGACTGGAACACTCAACACAGCAAAGATATCAATTCTCCTGAAGTTACTCTGTCCATTCAGCATAACTCCTGTCAAAATCCCAGCAAGAATTCTTGTGGACTTAGATAACATTATTATTGAATTTCTATGGAAAATCAGCAGGATTAGAATAGTTGAAAAAATGTTTGGAAAAGAAAAACAAAGGGATAAATCATTCTATCTAAGTTGTACTATATCATATCACTATGATGATAAGGAAAATGTACACAGTGGAAGGACAGCTAGAACTGTGGAGCAGAACAGAAATCCACCTATACAGATGACTGGTTTTTTCTTTTCTTTTTGAGATTACGTTATAATCACAACATTTCTCCCTTCCCTTTCCTCCATCTAGACTCTCCCAAATACCCCTCCTTGCTCTCTTTTCAGTTCATTCCCTCTTTTTACATTAAATTGCTATTATATGCAACTATTTGTATTCCTAAATGTAACCCACTCAGTCTGCATAATGCTGGTCATGTGTATGTTCTCATGGCTTACCATTGATTATATATATGTTAACCAACTGAGGTGCTCTTAGCAGGAAAAGACTATTTCTCCCTCTCTGAGCATTCCTTAGTTGTCTGTAGTTCTTTGTGTAGATGGAAACTATTACAGAAAATCACAACCTATCAAAATGTAGAGTTGTGAATTTCAGTCCCACTGTATGTATCTGCAAAATACTCCCACAACTATGGTTCAGGGAACATTGCAGAAGAATGGTCGGAAAGACTGTAAGAGCCAGAGGACCAGGGAATTAGCTGTGAGACTGTCTCCTAGCGATGTCAGAAGCTACACGCATGAAGCCTCTCCAATATGACTGCACCTCCCCCCAGCATGAGCTTATCAAAGACAACAACAGTTATGCCAAAGGGATGAGGGAGAGCCCATGAGGCCTCAACCCTAAACAAAGTTGACTGATTTTTGACCAAGAGCAAAACCAAGTCAACAGAGGAAAAGCATTATAGGATGGCAGGGATTTTAACCCATGTCTCACATCTTCTACGAAATTAACTCAAAGTGGACCATAAATATAAATATACAGCATGACTATAAAAGTTTATGAGAAAAATAATACTTGGGATCAGGAATAGTGAATAATTTTAAACAAAACACTAAAACTATAATCAACAAAAGAAAAAAAGGATTAACCGTCCTTTCTCGAAATTAAAATGACTGTAAAGAGCCTTTTTTAAAAGAGAAAGAAAGAAAGGACTAGGGTGCAACTCTGTAGAGCTCTGACCTAGAATGTTCAGGGCCCAGGATTAAGTCCCAGCTCTGCAGTGTCTTGTGGAGAGAAGGAGAGAGGCGAGGAGAGCAGAGGGAGAGAGTGTGTGTACTACAGACTAATAGAGAGCATCAGCAACAACATATGACAGAGGACTCACATCCACACATCCACAAAGACCTCTCAAAGCTCCTTCTTGGTGGTGGTGGTGGTGGGAGGGGGCATGTTGTAACTGCAAAAGTGTAACACCAAGGATAGCTTTGTGATGCTGGAGAGTTCCATCTTCATTTTGGTGGCTGTTATGACTTTACACATGATAAAATTGCTGGACTCTATGAAAAACTAGCAAAATTTGAATGGGGCCTGCATTGTATTAATGTCGCTTTCTTGGAGAAAAGTAGGTGCAGGGTACACAGGACCTGCTTGTGCTGGCTACCCTGTATACTTTTGCCTATTAATTAATTCTAATGAAATTATTTTAAAAATTGAATTGTTACCTACAGGGCCATCCCAGTGGAGCAGCTCATAACTCAGGTGCAGCTCTAGTGTCCTACTCTAGACAGCGGCTCTTCCAGGGACTAGAGCTTGCATTTCTTTGGGGCCTCCATGTTCTGACCACAGACCAGTGTTTAGTGTTTCTAAGTGATGAGTCTCCCTGACTCCCTCCAGCTTCCTCCTCTTCCTAAACTGTCTGGTGTTTCCATCAGCAAAACCCTTGTTCTAGACTCTATAGATCCAGAAGGCAATGGTACAATAGATAATTTCATGTAAGATATAACACATGGGTCAAAATCCCTGCCATCCTATAATGCTTTTCCTCTGTTGACTTGGTTTTGCTCTTGGTCAAAAATCAGTCAACTGTGTGCAGGGATGAGGCCTTGTGGGCTCTCCCTCATCTACTTTGGCATGTCTGTTGTTGCTGTCCTTGTTTTACATTTAGGGGGCAGTCCAAGGAACCAAACCATTCTGTCCCTTCAAAGGACATGAGTTCTTAAAGACAAAGTTATCCTTTTTCTGTGCACCACTGAATCACCTGAAACAGTACCCAGTACATGGTAAAGACTCAGAAATTAACTATAGATGGACTACAGGAGAGGGAGGGACAGAGATAGATGGAAGGGGGGGAATCTCTTGAGAAAATTAAACCCCAATTCTCAAGTCTTCCCAGGAAGAAAAAGGAGGCAACCTTACCCAAGAGCCTTCCTCCACCACCCTCTGTGGGCTTCTCCTTTCTCATAACCCTACACACTCAAGCATGGCCACTATATGGTATCCTCAGCTCAGTTCTGTTCAGAAGCATTTGCTCTGTGTTGGTAATGTGCCAGCTCTCCATTGCTGAGATCCCCTGACACAGCTGGAGGCGGGCAGACAGACAAGCCATCATTCTAGGTAACTCATGCCAAGGAACTGGGGACCGCCTCTCAAGTGCTTAGATGGGTGGGTATTGGACAGGCAGCTGAGCACTGCAGAGCACCAGATGCCTTAGTAAACACTGTGCACCTCATCTCTCTGAGCCTTCCACAGCCACACAGGAGGGAGAGAATTAGGTGGGTAAGAAGAAAGGAAAGGTTCCCAAGCCATGAGAACACATAAACAGTCAAGGAGACATACACACCTAAACACAAGTGGGAGTCACTTGTATTGCCGGGCTGGAAATCTGACCAAGTTAGATGGGAAAGGGACTGGGAATGAATGGCAGAATTCAGACCCTGCAAAATGCCAGAGTCCTTCAGATCATCAGCTCTAGGGAAGTCTGATAGTTACAGGACTGGGCTGGCATATCTGTGAGCATCAGGTTCCAATTTCGATCAAAATCTTCGAATAATGCCAGAGGTGGTGATGGAGCTCTGCCTCTCTACGCTGCTCTCTGACATCGCAATCCATACTGGTTCACTTTAAATGCTGGCCCTTGCGTATCTTTGAGCTTTCATATCTTGCACCGCTTTCCCTGACCGCCAGAGTCCACTGGGCCTGGCCACGTGGCTGGCTGCCCACACTCGCCAGCTCTTAAAACAATAGAGCTGGTTATAAAACCCCAGCTTCATTTCCCCCGGGAGAAATAACTCTGAGTCCTAAGTCCTGGTCTGGTTCACAGCATCCCTGGCAGGATTTGCTCTTCTGCCCACAGTGGTGATTTGTTCCATCTTCTTTCTCTCTCCAGCTGACATCCCTTCCAGGGTTTTGTGCTTAGCCCTTTACAGGTGTTTCCTGGGAGTGTCTATCAGATGATGCGGTGTGTAAAGCTGTTTCTGGGGTAACCCAAAGTAAGAAACACACACACACTGAGAGAGAGAGAGAGAGAGAGAGAGAGAG
>CABHPR010149097.1:929-28921 GCA_902168415.1 Peromyscus melanophrys | reverse complement strand
AGAAAGGAAGAAAGAACAGTAGAACAGTACAAGTGACAAGGAGGAATTAATTTCTGTTTAATCACTGAACTATTCCATACTGGCTATATGCTCAATGTATATGTGTGCAACAACTTGAAGAGAGATAACAAATGTGGTTCATGGAATGATTGTACATAGAGGTCTACCTGTACATGTCCTGAACAGACCAACCTTTACTTCAATATCTTGCTATTGGCTTAGTCTATGCACATGAAGCCCATACATAAAGAGGACCAACTGCATTGACAAATATATTTATATTTCTCACTGGTAAGATGAAACTAATTTGCAAAATGGGTAATCTACTATTAAATACTCAAGTCTATGGTTCTGTTATGTAAATGTGTCTGCTGCTTCGCTTTTACAGATACATGGAGATGTCAAGCAAAAGGAATGAAGCCCTGCCTGATGGGCACTGGGGGATAAAATTAACAATTAATGGAGTGCTTTGGGTACCTCCAGGCCTTCCTCATGAATCACAGATACTTCTGCACACAAACACAAACACAAGTCTAACTGCAAGCCTGTGTTCTTTCTAAGATCACAAGCCAAGCCTGAGGACCAGGGCTAAGTTATCAAACTCCTTCTCCTGGGTCTAGTCTTGAGTTATTAGAGTTTAGTCAGCTTAAGTCTGTTCTCTTACTCTTGGGTGAAAGTCTGAAAATCATTTTCTTTTTAAGCTCTGATAGTAAATGTTTTCAATTTGATACACCATAGGCTCTGAGTCATAAGGACCCTACTACAGTCATAGTAGGAAAATGCTCAATGACAATATGTATATTTGTACCCAGAAATGTATGCTTATGAAACTTTGTAAAATCTGAGTTTTATGTACCACAAAACAGAAGTTGTTTTGTTTGGTCTTTTATTTAAGGGTGTGTAGGGGTTAGCATGCATGTGTGGATGGAGGCCTAATGTAAACCTTGACTCTAATGCCTCAGGAACCATCTGCCTTGATTTTTAAGACAGGATGTCTCCTTGGCCTGATTAGCTTAGTCTGGCTGGCCAGTGAGCCCCAAAGATCTGCCTATCTCTGCTCCCTCACCTTTGAGAGTGCAAGATGCCCCACCAGGGCTGGCTTTTTTTGTGTGTGTTCTAGCACTGAACTCAGATCCTCATGCTTGGGAGCAAGAACTTAACTGTGAATCTCCCGGCCTTAGTTACTTTGAGTTTTAACCATCCAAAAAAATTAAAACAAAAAATTTTTAGTTTGAGGGTACATAAGGCAGTCATCACCATTAGCTAACTGTTAGGGTTGGATGAAACTCCCTGATTGAGTATTGGGTAGATTTTTCCCCCAACACAATATCTTTATTAATTATTTGGGAATTTCATACAATGCACCCAGATCACACTTGCTTTCCATTCCTCCTGAGTTCACCCTCCCACCCCTGGGCTACCCCCAGATAAAAGGAAAAAAGAAAGAAAGAAATACACCAAGTCCAATATGTGTTTCCCATGTACTCACTGGAGCAGGGTCAAACTCCCAGTGGTCAGCCCCTTATAGATAATTGAGTCCTTCCCCACCCCACCCCTGTGAGAAGCCATCAACTGTGGAGAGCTACACTTCAGCATCCTCATCACAATTTTTAAGGACTCTTGTCAGTAGCTTCCAGTCTGGACTGTTTCTTTTTTGGTTTTGTTTTTGTTTTTTTAGGGGGTGGGGTGGGGCTGGGAGGTTGTCACAGAAGCCTTCAATGTCTCTCATTCTCAAGTATGAGTCTGCAGTCATTGATAACACTGCAAAAGATTCTTTGCCCATAACAACCAGGGGCAGCACAGATCATGGACTTCCACACAGTCTCCAGTGGCAGCATAGACCAGAGACGTCAACAGATCTCAGGTGTCTGCACATACCACAGACTTCAGCATGGCCTCTGTTGGTACCATGGGCTATGCAGATCATTCAAGGAGGCTTAATCCAGAAATTGAACCCTTCTTCATCTAGGATATCTTACCATCACTCAGAGTCAGGGTGATCTTATGGTTTGGCAGCGTGTTTGGGGACAGAACCTGTATGATCTCCAGGCAGGTGTACACCACCCTGATGTCCCTACTTAGCAACAACATGCTCCTTTCCTCAGGCCTGTGGTGATATATTGTGTACTCTAATAAACTTGCCTGAGGATCAGAGAACAGATCCAGCCACTAGATTAGACACAGAGGTCAGGTAGTGGTGGCACACACCTTTAATCTCATCACTTGGGAGGCAGAGATCCATCTAAATCTGTGAGTTCAAGGTCACATTGGGCTACATGAGATTGACTCAGTCTAGGAGAGAAACAGAGCCAGGCAATGGTGGCACACACCTTTAATCCCAGCACTTGAGATCTCATGCCTTTGCTTGGGAAGCACACATGCCTTTAATTCCAGAAGTAATACGGCAGGGCAGAGAAAGGTATATAAAGTGTGAGGAAACAGGAACTCACTCTCTTTAGGCTGAGGATTTCATACAGGTAAGAACAGTGGCTGGCTGTTCTGCTTCTCTGATCTTTCTGCTTTCACCCTGATATCTGGCTCTGGATTTTTTACTAAAAGACCACCTAAGCTTAGAACACCGGCCCCACCCTCATACTCTCAGCATCGCCACAGCCACCACCCCTGCCTCTGCCACTTTCCACTTCTCTCTGCCATTGGGTGGTTCTGCTCTGCCATCTTTTTTTTTTTCCAGTTCGATGAAAGCACACACACACACACACACACACACACACACACACACACACACACACACACGCATGTATGTATACTTTCATTTTATTTCCATTGGTATTTGCCCACATGTCTTCCCACAAGACCTGCCCTTTTTTCATTGTTCCAGAGATACTGAACGCTCAGCAGGCTCTTCCTCTGTCCTTGCTGCATCTCCCCTGGGAGCCTCCATGGGTCTCTCAGGCTCCTCAGAGCAGCTCCCCTGTTCCCCCAGTGCTGGTGGCTGCCACCACCTTGAACATTTCCTCTGGTAGATTTTTTTTTTTTATTTAAGCCCACCATTCCCTGACTTCTCTCTGCTGTCTGATCTTTCTCTTCTAAGGGCTTTGATTTCTGTCCATCACTGTGTAGCTCTCTTCAATGCCTGTGTCTTGTGCACCGCTTAAACCAACCAGAGTTTTGCATATAACCTGATATCAATGTATTTACACATCGACTGAAGAGTATTATGGCTGCAACCTATTGACAGGTCGAGGATCATAACCTGCAGTGAGAAGATGACTTTTGTAATTTAAAAGAAAATTTATGTCTCAGGATAAAGTGTGTTGTGGGCTGAGAGTTTAGCTCAGCCATGGAACATCTTCCTAGCATATGTGAGACTCTATGTTCAGTCTCTAGCACATGCACACACACTCCCTAATTGAAAAAGGTATATAAAGTATTTGTATAAAGAGCTCAGAGTAAAAGCGATAACTTTGCTGTTTTATGCCACTGTAAGAATGCTGAAATCAAGGGACATCAGTACCTAAAAAGCTTACCCTAAGGCCTCGGGAACACTAAGTGGGTATATTTGAGGAGAAGGGAGTTGTTTTGTTTTGCTTTTTTTGAGACCCAGTTTCACAGTACAGCCCAGGCTAGGCTCAAAGCATGACTCTGCTGCGGAAGGTCTCTGAGTACTGAGATTACAGGTATGCACCCTCTGCTCAGCTAATGCAAAGGCTAGTGAAGAAATGAAGTAAAAATATCAGTGAAACTTTGAATTTGGGCCATTTGAGCAAGCCTTTAGGTGTGCATAAAACTCTTCTATGCTACTGTACCAGAATACCCAGTGCATTCTCTGGGCAGCTAATAACGACTTTCTGTTGACGTAAACTCATGTCCCAACAGTCTTCTTTGGTGAATACCCCACAACACACAGCAGGATAAACTCTTCTTGGCACATACACAGCATCCAAGGACACTAGATTGGATTTCTACCCTGTTCACCTCCCAAAACGTCTGCTCATTGGCCCGTACCTGCATCTGTTTTCTCGGTGAGAGAGCATTTTGTAACAATACCATCTAAAAGAATAACATAAACTCCCGCCTGTCTGCATTTATTATCATTGGTTATAACTATTAAAATAATTTTCAGCAGTTTAGTTTTATACAAGTCCTCACTGTGGTATAGGAGCTCAGACATTGAGAAGTGCTATTATTTGGTGTGAGTCATGTGAGTGATAGAGGATGTCTTTTAAGAGTTTTTGTTGTGTAAATGACATTAAATGAAAACAACAATAAAAGAATCTGTCAGAAATCCAACACACAGTGGAGTGCACCCAATTAATTTAGGTCAATCCTCTGCCTCCTCCAGTCTAGGCTCCTTTTCAGTCTGTCCTATTTTAAGCTCAGGATACTTCTGTCCCTACCCTTTCCTAAGTAGATTAAGTCTCCCACAGGCTGTGAATTATCTTCCTCTTTAAATTGTCCCGGGGCCACTGATATGGAGAATCCCTCACATCACAGTCATGGCATGGATGGATCCAAGGCCACTCTCTGATGCCTTGACTGTAGTCACAAAGTGCACATCTGCCTGAGCACACAGACACAAAGCTGCCAGAAAAGAAAAAAAAAAAAACAAGCCCTTGAGTAAGCTCTGAGCTCCTTTGGAAAAGCCTGTAAATGGCTGTCATTTCAGCTCGTTCAGCTTATTCATCAAATTAGGAAAGTATTCAAGTGAGAAAATAAAATCCTTATTTATCCTCATACTTCAGAACTGCCATAGGCAGTATTAAACAACTTTCATTTTCTCTTCAAATATGCACATGGATATTTTCATCTGAACTTTTCTGTGCTGTTGACAAATTTCAAAACTAGGCCATGTATATTTTTATAGACAAGCTTTGGTTATATTCACATTAAAGCACATTAAATGGATTAAAATAAAAATTAGCATAGCTGTGGTCAGTGGTACCAATGAAGGGCGGCTCTTCCATGAGACTCACACGCCTGGAACGACTTCCAAAATTCTTCATACGTCAGTCCCTCCAAGGATACTCTCCATCAAGTCTTGTCCATCTGGGGCCAATTGAAGCATGCTGATGTTGATGTCACTTTCCAACATGCCTTGTAAATTCTCTGGCCATTCTTTTACCCTCATTCCTTCAGCAGACAAATGTTTGGTGAATAGTTTTGTTTGTTTGTTTGTTTGTTTTTTTGGTGGCTTTCCCATCCTGTCCATTGTCACTCACCACTTGGTGATTCTGGCCTAGACACGTGTTGAGAGTGTCTCTGAAATGACCATATTTTCTGCTCTTTGTGGTCCAAAATCCTGGATGCCTGGAATAGCCCATTTAGTCAAGCACTTGACACTTCAGCCATAGTGTCCAGGGTGGACCTGGAGCAATGCTCTGTAGTCTTCATGTAGTCTACTGTGGTTGTATAATATATAGATATTCAAATGCTTGTATGGGATGTGATGAGTCAGTGAATGGGCTCGAGGGTTAAATCCAGGTCCAACAATTCTTAAGTACATGAAATTAAGAAAGCTTTTTCATTTGGTATGGGCCTCAGTTTTTCTCCTGGTGAAATGGTGTGATCTTGGCACCAATCATACAGCATGACGATTAGATTTCATACATGTGGCAGTTAAGAGTCAAGTCAACAGCTTCCACCCAACAAATATCTAGTTGCTACACTAATTTTTAGTTTTCCAACTCTCCCCAACACCATAAGGGAGCTCATCATTATAAACTCTATTTTCATATCCCACACATCACCAAGCTTGTTAACATCACGAGGTATCTACCAGAGAAGACTACGTGGACATGGGTTCAAGCCAGTAGAAAGTCTTCATTATAGAGCCAGTGACTACCCTGGGAGTTCAGGACCCCAGTGAAGTTCTGAGCCTTCCTCAGGGTGAGTTTTCAAGCATAAAAACTTCATCCTGAGTTGACATACCTCACTTAACAGGGACAGTTAGCCAGAGCGGAATTACAAAAGTCAAAATCAGGGCTAGTGCATTTAGGAACTTCCCCAGAACTATGGACTTTGATGGATTAGGTTTTTGTTCTCGTTTTAGCAGATATTATTGCCTACCTGCTGGGTTCCAAGGCCTGAATGCTATTTCCATCATGGTGTCAGTTGTGCTAAGGTCTGAGTGCCTGTAACATTTCCCACTGGTTCTATGGGCATGAGTCAAATGGACTCATTCAGGGGCAGAGGGTTATATCGTCTCCTTAGTATTAGTAGTTTAACAGAATTTGTTCTCTGTTTTACATAGCTAAGTAGGAAGTTGAGCAAGTAGGGTCCTATAGTGAGAGCCAGGAGCAAAAGGATTAATGGCTCAGTTGTGGCCATAAGTAATTAACCAGGGAGACCAGGAGAGCAAAGATTGGTACCAGTTGTTAGATTCTTAATGTCTCTTTTTTTATTCTTGGTTATTTTTGATATGGTTAAACTTTCTCTAATTATCCCTGACCCACTGGCCTAGAGACAACAAGGTTCTCCTGTTCCATATAGAAACTTCCTTGTCTCATAAAGAGGAGCTCTAGTCTTCTTCAATTCTGAAGAACAGTCTCAGCCAAGGAATCTAACTGGACTTCCAGATGGGAAGCAGAATTTTCTAGATGGCCCAGTCTTTGTCTGTGTGAGCACTGAGTTTCTTAAAGTTTTTATCCCCAGAATTTTCTAGATGGCCCAGTCTTTGTCTGTGTGAGCACTGAGTTTCTTAAAGTTTTTATCCCCATAGCTAGGGCTGAAGTTCCAACTGTAGCAGAGCAAGTGATATTTGCCCCCACCAACAGGAGAACAAGAATGGAGATGGCTTACAGCACACAGGGAAGCCCAGAATCTAGATTTAGGTGGACCTTGTCTTCTTTTCCATTATAGATGTCTACTCATGGTATAACATGCATGAAGATGCAAAGGAATGGAGTTTTCTCCAGTGCAAACAATTTTAGGACTATGAAGAGATCAGTGCAGCCCTCCCCCACATAGAGGTTTGCAACTCAACTAAGCATAATGCTGTTTGACTGGTTTCTGGAAGATTGGGGAGCCACCAGTTGGTCAGGCAAAGTAATGGATAGATGGGAGCCTCTTCTTTTTATTGTGGACCTGCAGACTCAGGTGCAGAAAAATTTCTTTTTTTTTTTTTTTTTGTTTTTTTCGAGACAGGGTTCCTCTATGTAGCTTTTGCGCCTTTCCTGGAGCTCACTTGGTAGCCCAGGCTGGCCTTGAACTCACAGAGATCCGCCTGCCTCTGCCTCCCGAGTGCTGGGATTAAAGGCGTGCACCACCAACGCCCCGACTGCAGACGAATTTCTAAACGGTCTTATTAAATAAAAAACATGGAGCCAAATATAGGGGTGAAAGCCTTAGAGAGATCAGGGAAATAGGGAAAGCCACTAGCCAACCTTACCTCACCAACTCTACAGCTTCCAAATGCGAGCTACTTCCTGTCTTATCCATGCCTTTATTTAAGCCTAGCTGTTCTGCCCTCTCATTGGCTATCTTAGCCCAGCTACCTCACTTCCTTGTCACTGCCTGTCTGTACAGAGCTCCAGGTCTCTATGGTTGGTACTAGAATTAAAGGCATGTGTCACCATGCTTGGTTCTGTTCCCTAGTGTGGTCTTGAACACACAGAAACCCTGCCTGCCAGGTGATCAGATTAAGAGTGTGTGTTGCCTGACTTCTTGTTTACTGAAAATGCCTGGCCTTTTCCCCTTGATCTCCAGGCAAGCTTTATTAAAGCACAAATAAAATATCACCACACTCAGGGACATGCTCCTCCCCAAGAGCAAGCAAACCATCTCCCAGTAGCCTCTGGATGCAATATTTTGTAGAATTCTATCTGGAAGGTGGATGTAATATTTTATAGAAATCTATCTGGAAGGTCGATTGGGTCTCACTGGATAGATAGCTATGAGCTACTGGTTTAAAATATTTTTTGAATTTTTATACCCGAGGTCCTGGCTTATGGATGTTGGAGCCCTTCCCACAGGGAGACAAAGAAGACAAATAGGACAACCATAATTATAGGGCCCATGTCAGTTTTGTTCTTTAGGGGGTGAATCAGAGGACCTGGTGATGACCCATCTGTCATTTTGTTTTGTAGCCTCTCCAGCAGGATGTGGTGGATCTACTGCTATATGGGTGATAAGGACCACAGAGTATGGGCCATTCCAAGTTGGTTCCAGGTTCTGGATCAGTATCCCCTTTACCTATACAAGACCACCAGGCTGAGACTTGTGGAGAGGCTCAGATACTGGCAAGGAAGCATCCTCTCAAACTGTTGGATGAATAGTCCCCTGGGTCTGCTGCAGGGCCTATAAAGGCTTGAAGAAGGAATGATTAGTGGTTTCTATCTTATGAACACCTCCATCTGGGGTGCACCTGGCCCTCAGTGGGTGTACTGGCTGGTTTTGTGTGTCAACTTGACACAAGCTAGAGTCATCAGAGAGGAAGGAGCCTCAGTTGAGGAAAGGCCTCAATGAGATCCAGCTGTAAGGCATTTTCTCATCTAGTGATCACTGAGGGAGGGTCCAGTCCATGGTAGGTGGTGTCATCCATGGGCAGGTGGTCCTGGGTTCCATAAGAAGGTAGACTGAGCAGGCCAGGGGAAGCCAGTAAATAGCACCCCTTCATGGCCTCTGCATCAGTTTCTGCCTCTGAGATCCTGCCCTGTTTAAGTTCCTGTCCTGACTTTCTTTGGTGATGAACAGCAATGCTGAAGTGTAAGCCAAAGAAACCATTTCCTTCCAAACTTGCTTTTTGGTCATGGTGTTTCATCACAGCAATTGAAACCCTAAATAAGACAGTGGGGCAAAAGGTAGGAGACTGGCCCAAGACTGGCACACCAACTGTCCATGTGCCCTTCCCTAGGGAGTGCCTGGATTAACTCCTGAAACTCAGCTCTTTGTGCTGAAGGCCCTTGGCTGAGGGACTGGGCCCACACCCTTCTTCCCAACGTGACAACTGAGGCCCGGGTATATCCCGTTTCACCTTGAACAAAACAACATCCATACAGTCCCTCCTTAGCTCTGAGGGATTGGATTACTTCGGTCACTCTCAGAAAGTGCGGACTGCACAGTGGCAGAGCTCAGAGTGGAGTGGATGCTGGAAGCTTCCAGCTGACAGCCCCAGAGCAGATTGGAGGATGCAGAAGCTGCAGCCCAGGAGCATCATCAGCCACGACGCGGCCCTGCCTAACACAGGAGCTGAAGCTCTCAAGCCCATCTTCCACCACAGCCACCAAGCACTTCCACATTGCCAGCACCTGCTTGGATGAGCTGAGCTCGAAGTTCCTGCTGGCTGGAGCCAGAGGGGCTAGGGCTGAGTCTGTGCCTGGACTGGATCATATCTTGTGGTGCTATATTGTGTACCCTAATAAACTTTGCCTGAAGATCAGAGGACAGAACAAGTCACTAGATAAACATAGAGGCCAGGCAGTGGTGGCATACACCTTTAATCCTAGCACTCCTGAGACAGAAATCCATCTGGGTTTCTGTGAGTTCAAAGCTACTCTGGACTACATGAGATTGACTAAGTCCAGGAGAGAAACAGAGCCAGACAGTGGTGGCACACACCTTTAATCCCAGCACTTGAGATCTCATGCCTTTGCTTGGGAAGCACATACACCTTTAATCCCAGGAAGTAATATGATATGGCAGAGAAAGGTATATAAGGCATGAGGAGATATGAACTAGAGGCCTTTCGGCTGAAGACTTTTCAGTTGAGGAATGCCTTTTGGCTAGAGGCTTGTCAGTAGAAGCGTCCTTTTCAGCTAGAAGGCTTTTTGGCTGGAGCCCTTTCAGCTGGAGCTCTTTCAGGCTGAGGTGGTGGCTGTGGCTTACTCTGCTGCTTTGATCTTTCAGCTTTCACCCCAATGTCAGGCTCAGGGTTTTTTATGATAAGACGTTCAGAAATTCATGTCACACAATCTCCCCTCACAGGTGTCAGCGCTGAGGCACCTGGCCCACATCAATTGCAACATCACAGAATCACACCCTGCTGTGCCCACATCTGGATGGTGGAGACTGATAAACCTATCGTGGCTGCTGCCTTGGAGAGGCTCTGTTGGGTTATCTTCTGGCAGCAGGCTGGCTGGGCTGATGATTGAATTTTGATGGAATTGGACATGGGACTGGTTCAGGAAAGGTGCCTAATAATAAATTATTTGGGCATTGTATATCCACCTCTCTGGGGTTTCCTGCAGGAGGGTTTTTTTCAGAGTTTGGAGTGGTGAGAAACAGTTTCTGGCTCATAGTCAGTGTCTTAGTTAGGGTTTCTATTGCTCTAAAGAGACACCATGACCATGGCATCTCTTATAAAGGAAAACCTTTAATTGAGGCTGGATTACAGTTTCAGAGGTTTAGTCCATTATTGTCATGGCAGAAGCATGGCAGCATGCAGGCAGACATGGTGCTGGAGAGGTAGCTGAGAGTTCTACATCCAGGTCTGCAGGCAACAGAAGGAGACTGCCACACTAGGCCTGGTTTGAGCATATGAGACCTCAAAGCCCGCCTCCTCAGTGACACACTTCCTCCAACAAGGCCACACCTCCTAATAGTGTCACTCCCTGTGGGCCAAGCGTTCAAACACTGGAGTCTATATCTGCCATTCCTATTCAAACTACCACAGTCAATTAGTCAGCTTCTTTTACTAACATGGTTGTAGTGGCAACTGCCCACAAATAAGCTAGCCCACCAGCAGAAACACGATCAAGTCTTTTACAGAGACAGACCACTGGACTCTTCCAGGGTCTGAGTGTCTGGGTAAGGACCTTTGCAAACACTTCTTCTCTCTTCCTTCCTGGGGTTTCTGGCTTCTGCCTGCGGGATCTCTTTTATTTTTTGTTTTGTTTTTCTTAGTGTAAACCGTTTGAGTAATTTTCAATAATTGGGACTGATTTATATTTTCAAACTCTTAACTTTTGAAGTTTCCATTTTAATATCTGGGGCTGACTGCATAACAGAAGCCATATTTTCTACTGGCTGCTTTAATTCGAAAGGTCTTGGTGAAACTTGTCCAGAGCCTCCTTACCTTGGTCAAGATTTTACCAAGGGAAAATCCACTCTATCCAGACCTCAGAGTCCAGCAGCAACCCCCCACCCACCTCACTGCTGCCGGGCCCAGGGGTGGCTTTTCTGTTCTTTTCAGAGAATGAGTTTTCCAGTTATACAGATCATTGATGAAAAGGAGCCATAAACCATGAAAGAAGAAGGAGTTGAATCACCCCCATCATGTGACCAGGGAACTACCTCCCCTGTCCTCATCCACAACTGTCTGCTTAGAGTAGGTCGGGCTGGGGGCAGGAACACCTGGAGGAACTATTTCCTCTTCCCTGTGCATACTTTGTTTATGGGACATATGGGGACAAAGGGTCTCCAGTGAGAGGCCTGGCCCCTCGCAGCCTCCAGGCAGGGGATGGAATCAGGACCCTGGACCTGGGAGTCAAGCAGTGAAACAAGGAGACAGTTGGAGCTGGGAGCAAGCACTCTGGGGTTGGGGTGGGGTTGTCAATTTCCTCCACCAGGGATGAGAGAACAGGCAGAGGTTTTGAGTTTCCCTGGGCAACCTGGCCAAGCCAAAATGATTCAGGTCCCCAGCAAGAGGGCATGGGTCTCAAGCCAGGAAGTTCTCACAGCAGAGAAAGCCATTGGTTAATACAGGAAAGCTGGTCTGGATAGCTGGGGTTCCCCAGTCACCGTGTTCCAGACAGCCTAAACCATCTCTAAAAGAAGACCCATCAGTTTCACAGAAGATCTGGAGTTTTCCATGCCAGAAACAGATATCATATTCACCCTTGTCCACAAAACCCCTTTAGAACTGATGTGGCCGCCTGCCCACTGGAGTTGTTATAGCAGCAGCAGTGAAGACTTGCCACCAGGAGGGATGCAGGGTGGACAGGCAGCCCAGCACAGCCTGTGAGTCTGCAGGAAATCGTCCCTGGGGCAGCTGTGTCCTAGGTCCCAGATCACTCTTCTTTTCTTCTTTTCCATTTTCGATCTGTTTTTCCAACCAGCAGAACTGACGAAACCACAGAGACACACATAGTAAAGACAATCAGGGGTGGCCACCACACATTCACACACCTGAAAAGATTGGGGGAGTCTGGTGACATCTCACATAGATCCCAGATACTGGATCAGCAGCCGCAGCTGGCCTCTTCTTTGTGTCCTAAACAGACGGCAACTTGCCTTGAACAGGCTTACCTCCAGAGGTGACAGGCCAAAAGATCTTCAATTTTGTTTCCTTTCAGGGTGGAGATGTTGGATGCCCTTGAGGCATTAGGCAGCTGTTGACCAGAAGAAGTCCCAGGGCCCTGGAACATCTCAGGTTGTACACCCCCTCAAGTTCCTTGATTACCATACTCTTCCCCACCCTGAGGGGCTTCAAGACCCCCCTTCCCAATATCTCAAGGTCTGGTTTCTGAGGATCTCACTGTGGCCTCCAGAAATGCTATGGGGTATCCACCAGAGAATACTTGGACATAGTTTCAAGCCAATAGAAAGTCTTTATTAGTGTTTATTAGTGTTCAGGACTCCAGTGTAGTCAAGAGCCTTTCCCAGGGCAAAATTTTAAGCACGAAAACCATATTCTGGATTGACACACCTCAGTTAGCAAGAACAGTCTGTCAGAGTGGAACTGCAGAAGCCAAAAAGGAAAGTTAGTACATTTAGGGACTTTTTCCAAGAATGATGGACTTTGATGGGTTAGGTCTTTGTTCTTGTTTTGGCAGATGGTACTGTCTACGTGCTGGGTTTCAAAGCTTGAATGGTACCTCCACCATGTCGGCTGAGATAAGGTCTGGGAGCCTATAACATTGAGTCTTCCCTCTCTGTCTATTCTAACTAAGCTCTCTGTAAGTAGGTACCTCTTCCTCCAACTCATTTTGTACAATGAAGGCCTTTCTAAAACACCCCTTGATTCACCACAGAAAACTAGCCTCCAAAGGCTGAAGGCTTTCTATTCCTCTTAGAATAATGATCAAGATGTTTATCAAAACCACATCCATCACTAGAGTCCTTGAATATCAGGGCACAGAGAGTCCTAACCATTCCTTGTTTTATCTAGTTTTCAACAAACAAAGCATCTCTCTGGTCTCCCCCTTCTGGTGGTAGCATTTGCTCTCCACTTTGATGAGCTGACTACCATCCTTCACAAGCTCACACTGCCCTTTTTGCAGATGATGGGCTGAATTGGTTGCATCCTAAGGGTTTTGATTGATGGGTGCATGCCTTGATGGATGCATAAAGGATTAGTATTATTGGTGGAGGGATGAGTTGGGAAGCAGGTAGGAAGCAGCCTTCTTAGGATTATTCTCATACCCTTCTAGTGGTGTTTGCATGACCTTGGGATGCCATGGTAATTACAGCCTTCATATGTTGTGGACTTTCTTTGCTCATTCTTAAACATTTACATGCTGTTTATCAGTGCTTATTAAAGATAAGGCATGAATAAAAAGTACAGCTAAAGGGCACAAGTCATAAGCATGTTTTTCTTTAGCTATAACTACATAGAAATGGAAGTCAAAAATAGCTAACAATGCTACCTTTTTAAAATCACATACCAAAGAAGCATGTGTATTTCCCCTCTCAGACTGAAAGTGGTTTATTCACATTTTTTCAACGTGGATTCAATTTCAAAACCGAGTTTACTTGTAAAGAAAAATGTCATTGTTCTCTTAAGTTCAGTTGGTTTACTAGAATAATACCTCCTAACTTGATAAGTCAAATGATAAAAGACCACAAGAAATATATATGTGACATAAGGAATTTCCCAGGCCCTTTCAATTACTTAAAATATGTTGGCTCACAACGATGAATGGATTCTATAAGTTCATTGTGTTTCAGAAACCTCTAAAGATACCAAGAGGAATTATGTGCCTGGATTAAAGCTGCTTTTAATGCTTACAGTAGCCAGGTTACTGTCATAAGCAAAAGGTTCCTATGAATTAAAAGAAACAAAAGGCTTCTGCACTTACCTAATGTTTTATGGTTGTCTCCCTCCTTGGGTGATAGCTGTTAGGAAATATGCTTTGTAAGGAGAGCAAATACTACGTTAAAGTGACCAGACATGAATCATAAAGGTCACTGCGTAGTGTCTTGTGATGTATATCCTACCGCAAATGATTATATAATGTCCTATGCCATATTTGTTTGAAGTTTCCTCTGGCAAAATCTTTCAGTTAAAGCTTTAAATATGAAAACATATTGATTATTGGGCTGGAGGAAAGCTTAGCAGTTTAAAATGTGTGCTGTGTTGCAGAGGGCCTGAGTCCAGATCCCAGTGTTCATGTTGAGCAGCACACAGCCCCCTGTAACTCCAGCTCTAGGGCATGCGATGTCCTTTCTATACTCCTTGGTCACCTGTGTTCACCTATGCACACACACACACACACACACAGATATGCATAATTTTAAATGAATCTAAAATATTGACTATTTCATGTACATTTTACCTTATTGTGTCAAGATTAGAGACTTACCTCTTGATGCTTTCACTTTAAATACCTGAGAGAAATTACTTTAAAAAAGAAAGACTGATTTTCAGTCACGATTTTGGGGTGGGGCCCTGGCCAGCTCTTGGCCCAGTGGTAGTAAAGCATGTCATGATGGGAGGGTTTACAGGGCAGAGAGCTGCTCACCACATGGCATCCAGGAAGCATAAAGCAAGACAGGAATGGGCCAGAGAGAGGTTTATCCTTCCTGGCATGTCCCTAGTGACCTTCTTCCAGCATGGCCCCATCTCATGATGTTGGTATTATGTTCTAAAATAGCACTACCAGCTAGGATCAAACCTTTGCCACGCCAGCCTCTTCTGAGGGGTACTGTTCCTATTCAAATCTGTAAACTAGGCTTTTCTGTCCCGCCAGGGCCCATAGCCCTTTTAAAATAATCGCTCAGGGGCTTAATATTAATTACAAACTGTTTGGTCTATTGCTCAGGCTTTTTAACTAACTGGCTCTTACAACTTAATTTAACCCATTTCTATTAAACTATGTTTTGCCCCGTGTCCTGTGGCTTTTCCTGTGTTCTAATACATCTTGCTCCTCCAGTGACTGGCTGGCATCTGCCCCGACTCCACCCTTCTTCTCCCTGTATCTCTTCTTGGATTTCTTGCCTGGGTCTATCCTGCCTTGCTATAGACGAAAGCAGCTTTATTAACCAATGGGTAATAAAACATATTCACAGTGTACAGAAGGATCATCCCACAGCACAAATCTTAACAGAGAAATTGGTGATATCTTGCAGATTGCCAAATATGAAAAATGATTAGTATAGAATTTTAAGAAGTAAGTGGCAAACACAAAGAGGAAACGAGAAGCATGAAAGGGTTAACCCAAAGTGCTATAACAAAAGGGCCCACTCGTATTTTCAATCCCAGGAGCTCATAGTGGATTCAGTGATCCCTCCTTTAACCAGAAGTAGACCTGTGCCCATGTGGGTTGTCTGTGACCCCCTTTGGTTTGGCGCATGCAGCAAGAAGGAGTTCAGAAGGTGTCAGGTGACCCCGAGCCTCAGGTTACAGGCCTTCTCTCTAGGTTACACAACTCTTGAAATCATCTTAAAATTCAGCGTCAGTGCTTCTCAGCTGTAGCCACTCAGAAGTGTTTGTATTGGGACCTAGAAGGAGACAAATCCATCTGAGTTTGCCACAGTAGATCATAAAAATCCCTAAAACTCAGTTCTAAGCGTTCTTGGATGTGGTCTGAGCTAATAGGCCAGAGAGTGAACCCACACCTAAGACCACTGCAGACAGGCACACCGACTTTGCTTCTACTAGGTCTTAAATGCTGCAGTAAATTGGCCCTAGTTCCTACCATCTGTAATGTCAGAGCTCCTGTCCCCATCGTGGAACCTCCCAGGAGACATGGCAATCTGCTTTCTCAAAGACACACCTACAGACTTTGTCCTGCAGAGGACCCAGATTCAGCCCTGTGGCTCAGTCACAACTCTTAGGACATTGTCTGGTGCCAGTACTGTTTTTTTCAGGGATCCCACCAAGTGGCCTACAGGAGCTCTCATAGGGGCCAAAAGTAAACCCACTATCTATAAACCTGTAGTAAACCCTCTGTCTATTAGGCACAAAGTGAGTATCTGTCCCGTAACCACACTATGTGATTTATCTTGGTTACCAACATGATGGATTTAGGATCTCCTGGGAGACAAACATCTGAGTGTGCCTGTGAGCATGTTTCCAGGGTAGTTTACTTGAGACTCAACATAAATGTAGGTGTCACTATTCCATAGTTTGGGACTGGATGGGAAGAGAAAAGCAAGCTGAGCACCACCATTCATCTTCCCCCCTCTACTTCCTGACTGCAGATACAATGTGACCAGCCACCTCATACCCTTATCACCATGAATCCCCTGCAATTATGGGCTGCACCCTCCAATCAAGAGCCAAAATAAATCCTCAGTCCTTAAGTTGTTTTACCAGGCATTTTGTTACAAGAATGAGAAAAGTATCTAATACTCTGACCTATTGCTCAAGGTACAAGTAGTCAGGACTAGACAAAGGCTTTGGAAATAATGTGGGCATCTAGCTTTCTAAAGGTCCATTGCTTTCCTGAAAGGTGACTCAATAGCATGCCAGTTCTCCATAGTGTAACAAAATTGTCAGATGTTCAAAAACATCTTTAAGACAGGAGACAAAAGACATCATTAAGAACATCTGGAGGCGGCGGCGGCAGTGGCAGCGGCTGTCAGAGCTGGAGAGCGGCGGGCAGAGCAGTCATGGAGGGTCGCGCTGGCTGCCACTGGAGGCCAATCCCGAGGTCACCAACCAGTTCCTCAAACAGTTAGGCCTACATCCTAACTGGCAGTTTGTGGATGTGTACAGGATGGAGCCTGAACTTCTCAGCATGGTACCAAGACCAGTGTGTGCAGTGTTACTCCTCTTCCCTATCACAGAAAAGTATGAAGTGTTCAGGACAGAAGAGAAAGAAAAAATAAAATCTTGAGGGCAAGATGTTACATCATCAGTGTATTTCATGAAGCAAACCATCAGCAGTGCCTGTGGGACGATTGGACTAATCCACGCCATTGCAAACAACAAAGACAAGATGCACTTTGAATCTGGATCAACATTGAAAAAATTCCTAGAAGAGTCTGTGTCAATGAGCCCTGAAGAAAGAGCCAAATACCTGGAGAACTATGATGCTATTCGTGTTACTCATGAGACCAGTGCACATGAAGGTCAGACTGAGGCACCAAGTATAGATGAAAAAGTAGATCTTCATTTTATTGCGTTAGTTCATGTAGATGGGCATCTCTATGAATTAGTTGGCCGGAAACCGTTTCCAATTAACCATGGGAAAACTAGTGATGAGACGTTGTTAGAGGATGCCATAGAAGTTTGCAAGAAGTTCATGGAGCGTGACCCCGATGAGTTAAGATTTAATGCAATTGCTCTCTCGGCAGCATAGCTTCTCGACAGGAACACCAAATACTGTATTATCTGCAACAAAAGTTACATTTCTGCTGCCATAACTAACTCAAAATTTTTGATATTTTCATTAACTTGACTGATTAAACTTTATGTGAATAAACTTTGAAAAAAAAAAGAACATCTGGAGAGTTGTCTGTAGAGATATGGCAACCCCAGTGGGAATGGGATGGCATGTTCTGAGTACTCAAAGAAATAATAATACACAAAAAGAGCCTGACAGGAAAGCTAAATTTGGTAAAACCACCCTTCAAGATAATAGAGACACCACCACCCCCAAATAAGGAAAGCCTTAGAAGAAATATTAAATGGAGTGTAACAAGAAGGAAGGAAAGGACATTAGAAAACAATGTGCAAACAAGAAATTATAAAGTTCATGACATAGGTTCATGATATTCTAATACTGAAATGGCAGCTAGGAAACTATGTTTACTTCTAGAGCAAAGTTAAAGGATGCACTTATATGAGTGGGTCCCAACCCTGAAGAAAACAGATTCTCCTTCCTTTAGTGACCAGTAATTGCCAAGAGTTCCTTGCCCTACACACATACACATGCAAGCAGCCCTAAGTGGACTCAGTGGGCCTTAAAATAGAGAAAATGAAACTGAGAGTAAAGAGTGGAGAGATGTGTGGTGAAGGAGTTGGAGCAGGGAGAATGGTTGTGAATTTGATGAAAACACATACACATGTATGGAATTCTCAAACAAAAAAAAAACAAATAAAATTACTCTTTTAACCTAAAAAGGTGCATTAAGAATAACTGTATTTTTACCCATATTAAATTCAGCCTAGCTGACTTCAGAGCAAACAAAAAAAAACACCAAAAGTAAAGAGAAGCATTGAGTAATTATGGCAGCATAGAAGTCCAAGGAGACATAATGCATTGTGTGTAGACTTGACAGAAGAGCATCCAGGTATCTCAGGCAAAGCCTGTCAAAAGACCATGAAGAAACATATGAGGCCATATTTATAGCTGGGAAAATGGAAAGGTTCACAACAGTGGATCAGTAGGTTCCATGTAACCACACTCTAAATCACCTGCATGTAGCTGACATCACAACCAAAACAGATTAAACCCCTATCCAACACAAACAGGACATCCATCAAAATAGCCCACTTCTTTAGCTCTAAAACTCATTTCCAAACTTGAATGATGGGACATCATGTGATGTCTAGTCTCAGACCACAAAGAAATCAAACTAGAAATTGATAACACAAAGATGTCCAGAAAACCACAAAATAAATAAAACATAGATCAAAGAAAAATAAAATAATTTTAAGTGAAATTAAAAGTATAACTTATCAAAGTAGAATCTATAGTTTTGAATGAATAAATAATTAAACAAGAAAGGTCTAAAATCAATAATCTAAGCTTCCACCTTAGGAAAGCAGAAACAAGGAAGCAAATTAAACCCCGGCAGAGAAATGAAAAAAACAATGAAGTTTTTTGAACTTCTTTCCTTGAAAATATCAATAAAACAGATAAATCTCCAGCTGAGTTAAGTAATAAAAAGACATAAATCACTGATATCAGAAATAATAGGGGACAACATTACACATCCCTGGGAGACTAAGAGAATAAACATTATAAGCATTTCATAAACAATTCTGTGCACTCACATTTGATTATAACCACATAAAAAAATTCCTTGAAACATATAAAACTTACACAAGAACAAATAGGAAATCTGAATCATCTTGTATCTGTTAAAAGAACCTGAATTAACAACTAATAATCTACCAACAAAGCAAACACAGGGCCTAGGAAAGTCCAATGGTGGCTGTTACCAAACATGAAGAAATCACCACCACAATCTCCTATATTTTCTGGATCATTCTGGCTCGTGTGGCTCTGATTTCCAAATTACACACATACAAGAAGAGAGTGAAGACTACAGACAGCTATTTCTCATAAGCATCCTCAGTAAAATATTAACACATGGAACCTATAGTGATATTAAGAGAATTACACATCATTACAGAGTACATTTAATTGCAGACATGGAAGGCTACTTCAACCTCCTAAATCAATTGAGGCCATCTATCACAGCAGGAAGCTAAAAACTAAACAACAAGGATCACATCAAAAGATGCAGAAAACTCATTTGACACAAATGTAACAATTCTTTTGATGAAAACAAAAACAAAACTTTTTTCTTGAGCAAGAAAAAGCATGAAAATCCACAGGTTGAATCACATGGCAAGGTGGAAACAGGAAACTTTCCCCCAAATCTAATCAAGGTAAGACTGTAGACTCTCATTGCCACTTCTATTCCATAATACTGAGAGTTACAACCAATGGGATAAGAGAGGAAAAAGAAGAGCGATGGTACACAGGTTGGGAAGGGAGAAAACCATCAATCCTCACAGCTGACGTGACTCTCTGTGCCGGAAACCTAAACTTACCGACAAAGACGGTAACCTGATGAAAACGAAGTTGCAGGATACAAGGTTAATATACAATTAAAAACACACCGTTGTTTATCGTTAAACCCAAGAATTGGAATACTTAGGCACAAATCTGGAAAAAAATACTTCTCAGAGCTGAGAAAACTTAAAATCTCTGATAGAAGATTTTAAGAACAACGAACAAATGGGAACTAGTCTGTGTTCGCGGGTAGGAAGACAGCATCAATTATTAACGTGTCTGTCAGCTCTTCTCAGTGTGGTTCAGAGCTTCAACAAAATCCCAGTCAAAACCCCAGTCCATATGTCTTATGAGTGTTGACAAATTGGTTTTCATGTTTGTATGGAGACTCCAAGCACTCAGAGTAGTCAGCTCAAGCAAACTTGAAGATGGGTATTACCTAAGTGAAGACTTTCTGGGAAGCTGCCATGATCTAGATAACATGGCAACAGAAAAGAGGAGACACATAAGTCAAGGAACAGAATAAATAATACAGAAACAGATCACACAGGCAAATGACCTTTGGCAAAGGAACAAAAGTATTCCAATGGGGAAAAGGGAGCCTTTTCAACCACTGGAGTTGAAATAACTGGATATCCACATACAAAAAAAGAAAAAGCATACACAAAGCCCTTGAACTATCTTCCCCCCAATAACTTAAAGTAGACAAGATATGTAAAAATAAAGTACAAGCATGCAGAACTGTTCTGACAAGGGAAAAGTCTTAGATTGTCCCTGGCTATGAAAAGGACAATTTGCTCCAACATCAGAAGCTCCATCAGTGCAGCACACTGTGTCTGGGCAGGTTCACTGTATCCATAAGCCTGGGTGCTTGGCACTCCTACCTTACAGTGAAGTTTTAAAATCATTTAATTAACTTTGTTTGATGCAATTATTATTTATTGGGGGAATCCTGATCTAGCTTCTCCTTCAATAGACACTGTTCAGTCATTTTCTAAGAATTCAAGTATTAATTATTTTATTCCATATAGGAGCTCCTTGAGATAGTCATTGTTATTAATCATATTTTATCAATTTTAAAACTAAAATTAACTTCACAAAAATATTAAGCAAGTTGCCACAGTCAGGAGCTGGTGAGCCATGAGGCTAAGATTCTAATCAATGTGTGTGGCTATGGACTCATTCCTTCATAATATAGTAACAACAAAATGGAAAATGCTCTGACTTCTACTTGGGTGGGATGAGATTTTTAATCATATTTATTCTTCCAGTGCATGGGCATGAAATATCTGTCTACTTATTTGTGATTTATTTTCTTTATTTCATCAATATTTATCATTTTATATACAGACTATTCAATCTTTGATTAAAAATTGCTAGTGAGTATTTTTTAATTATAATATGAATAGTTTTATTTCTGAAATTGTTTTTTAGAGAAAGCAACCAAGGCAAGAACAGTATTGCGGGTCGCATACTCTTGACTTTAAAATATATTCTAAAGCTGCTAAAGTCAAAACAGCATGGTACTATCACAAAAATGAACAGCATCCACCAGTGGAACAGAGCAGAAAACCTATCTATTTCTGACACTGACTGGGACAACCAGACTTCCACATGTAGAAGAATGAAACTGTTTTCATATTTCACACCAGATACAAAGTTTAAATCATAGAAAGACTCTAATGTAAGGGATAAAATTGGAACTCTTCTAGAAGAAACTGTAGAGGGCAAGTTCCATGACATTGCCCATGATTTTTCAAATAGGATTATTAAAGCATAGGAAAATTGAAAATATAAATCTTATTAAAAACATGTTTAGTTTTTGAGACAGAGTTGAACTGTAGCCTTGGCTGTCCTGGAACTTGCTATGTAGACCAGACTGGCCTCAAACTTACAAGTATCTACCTGCCTCTTCCTTCCAATGCTGGGATTAAAGGCCACCACACCCAGCCCATTACAAGAATATTTAAAGAAAAACTTTTGCACTGGAAATGAAAATAACCAATTGAAGAGCTATGCTACAGATTGGGAGAAAATATTCAGGCACCATAGATCTGATAAGAGCTAAGATCCAAAGTATATAAACACTCAACTTATTGGCAGGAAAAATACAACCCGATTTTAAAATTAGCAAATATTTCTTAAAAGAAGATATATGGAGGTCAACAGTTTCATTGAAATGGTACTCAGAATTTTTAATCATTGGGAAATTTAAGTTAAATGAAATAGCACCTCACTCTTACTTGAATGGTCATGATCAAACAGACAAACGATGAATTGGAGAGTACTGTCCACTGTTGGTAGTGATGTAAATTGATAAGGTACTTTAGAAAAATGCTGTGGAGCTTACTCAAGAAATTGAACGTAGAATGACCACGCCATTGAGCACTTCCACTTTTTGATATACCCAATCTGCAATTGGTATTTCAAGGAGACATCTTTACTCCATGACCATTTCATCATTACTGACAACCCATCATCCATCAACAGATATGTAAATACAGAAATTGAGGTATGTATAAGCCAGGCTTGCTGTAGTCTTTCATCCCAGCACTACAGTGGCTGAAGCTATAAAAATGGAGACCATATCTCAAAGAATTAAAATGTGACGTACATAAACATTGGAAAATACTATACAGCCACAGAAAGAAAGAAATTCTGTCATTTTCAAAACTATGAACTTAACTGGCCAAATGTGATGGTTAGTAGTGATTTGACAGGAAGTAGAATCACCTTGGGAAAACTCTCTGGGCATGTCTATAAGGTAGTTTCTGAATTAGGTTAATTGAGGTGGGAAGACTCAGCCAAGTGTGAGCAATAGCATCCCAGGGGATGCTATTGATGAAAGTGAGAGGGCCGGCTGAGGAAGCATGGACACTAAGGAACCTCTACTTTCTAACTGTGGACACCATGTGACCAGCTGCCTCTTCTCTTGTGTCCATGCCTTCCTGACGTAGTGTGCTATGTTCCCTAGAACTGTAAGGAACATGGACCTTTCGTTCCATTCACTTGTTTTTGTCAGGTGTTTGTCACAGCAGGGGGACAAGTGACGAATACAGAGGGCAGTGGAAACCGCTGTGGGAATAATTTCAAGCTAAAGAGTTTGATATGATCCAATATAAATGACAATTCAGTGATGTTTTAAAGTCATTAAAGGAATGGTGAAGATGAGTATATGAGGATATTCAATACAATCCATGTAAAGGATGGAGAAAAACAGAAGTTGAGGGACCCACAAAATTGTTGGGCTGGTTTGCTAACTAGACACAAACCTAGATGTATCTGGAAAGAAGAAATCCTGAAAATGCTTCAATAAGACTGGCCAACAGACATAACGAAAGGGCATTTTCTTGAAAGATGACTGCTGTGGGAGATCCCAGCTCACTGGAGGCAGGGTCATCCCTTATGCTGTGGTCCTGGATGGTGTGAGAAAGCAGTCTGAGCAAGCCACAGAGAGCAAGCCAGTAAGGGGGGTGTTCCTCAGTGGCCTCTGCCTCAGTTCCTGCTTCGAATTCTTGCCTTGACTTCCCTTCATTTTGGACTACAAGCTGTAAGCTGAAATAAACCCTCTCTTACTTAAGTTGCTTTTGGTTTTTAGTGTTTGTCACAGCAATAAAACCCCAAGAAAACTGTTACATCAATCATACTGTGGTCTACTCTAAGATTGTATAATGGAGCAACCAGAGAAAGCTAACAATGTAACCTTATAGTTAAAATGAGTTTATAAAGATATCCAGTGGTCTTCATTACTCTCTTGCACATTTTTATATCATTTGTAGAGAGCGAAGTGGCTTCTTGGTTTCTCTTTAAGAATCAGACACATGGGGCTGGACCAATGTCTCAGTGGTTAAGAGTACTGGCTGCTCCTGCAGAGACTTGAGATTGGTTCCCAGTGCTCACATGGAGGCTCACAAACATCTGTTAATTCCAGTTCTGGGAGATCTGATGCCAACTTTTGGCATCTCCCTTGGGCACTGCATGCACATCATACAGGCATATGCAGAGAGAGAGAGAGAGAGAGAGAGAGAGAGAGAGAGAGAGAGAGAGAGCGCCAAGACACTCATACTCACAAAATTAAAACAAATGCATCTTTCAAAAAGGCACAAGGCAGGAGTTTCTGTTTGGGGTTGAGAAAGTTACTGCACTGTTACGCCCCCTTCACGGAAGGCTGCAGCTGTAACTCTACAAGGAATCTCTTGCCAACTGCCCTTACCTCTTATCTGAATTTTACAACAGGGCCTCTTTCCCCCTAAAGGTACCTAGGATCTTTTCAACTTAAAATTATAAAACCAACAAACACCAAAGAACCAATTTTAAGGCAATTATGCAGTGCTGTTTTTACTTGATCAGGTCAACTTGACAAACACTCAGAACTGAAACTGAGCCTGAAACCCTGCTGCTCACAAGGACATAAGCTGGGTCCTCACAGACTGTTTGTTCAAGGTTGAGGAAAGAACAAGACGCAAGAATCCTTTCCCAAGGAAAGAGAATCTGGAAAATGGAAAATCGATTGTGACCATGAAATTCGGATGCATATAGTTTTTAATGTGATTTTTAATGTTGAATAACTAACCCAAAACTTCTACATGTGTTCCGATCTTTGAATGCGAGTTCAGTCTTGAGGAAATGATCTCAAGAGCCTTCCTGCTCTACCTGGCACTTGCAGAAGCCCAGGGCTGTTTCAGGCAGGCGTGGAACAGAGGGGTCAGGCGCTGCCAGGGTAGCCAGCCTGGCTGAGGGCAGAGTGCACATTTTGAACACGTTTCTGCCACCCCATCCATCCGCGTGTTGTGCTGTGGGCTGTGTATGGTTTCTATTCTCCTTTCTGTGCAGTTGCTTCAGTGGTTTTGGAATCAGTTGCAGTTCAAACATCTTGAAAAAAAAGTTTGGGTTTTTTCCCCCTCTTGAACCCCCTGTTTTCAATTATTTTAAAATCTGACGCACAAACACTGCTTTTAAAGATATGTGACTGAAGGACCAAATAAGGATCTTTGGAGTTTTTTGAAATACATGTGGTTGAAATTTGAGACCTGGCCCCTGCCAAGCTGCAGTTTAGGGAATAGAAAGCTGGCACAAGAAAGAGGCTGTTGTTCAGGGGGTAATGTTGGAGGGAACCATCCTGCAGAGGAAAATGCGGATTTTCACAATTTAGCTCCATGCACGCAGGACAATCCCATCCTCTCCAGCTAATCATGTGAGGGTTGAAGCTGTGGCACTCCCTTTCTTCATTCAGGGTCTCACCTGGAAGTTTCTTACACAGAGAAGCCAGCTAAAGATGGGGCTTTTGGAGTTAAGATTTTTAACAATGCATTCATATCATGCCATACTCAGAACAATTCAGTTTCACATTTCTTTTAATAACCTAAAAGTAATAGAATAATGATTTCTCAAATGGAGTACTGGGCTCTTGTGGTAGAGTTGGACTTGATTTCTCAAGTGGAGGAGTACTGTATTTAATAGGCTCTTGTGGTAGAGTTGGACTCAGGGCTTTAATCAAGGATGGAACAACTCATCTGCTTGTGGCAGATACAATGTTGTCATCTAGCAAATCATACTGGTGACATTATTGGCAAATCAGTGTATTTTCTCAACCAACATTTTAGCCAATGCTACCTGTAAAATTCATGTAGAAGCAGCTACAGAAGGTGTCCTATCTGGGAAAATATATCAGGAGCTGTCACATCAAGTGAGATTTTCATATCTTCTTAAAATATGAAAAATGAAACTAGAATATCTTGCCAAAGACTAGCAGGGATAATAACAAAGCATAAAGAAAACTAATACACAGAAAGAATGACAGGCATAAAAGAGGTTCTAATTAAAGATTTCCCGGGAGGGTTACCAGACAGGTAGGTCAGGAAGGTGAAATCAGGACTACAAAATGTCCTGGAACTCACTTGGTAGCCCAGGCTGGCCTTGAACTCACAGAGATCCACCTGGCTCTGCCTCCTGAGTGCTGGGATTAAAGGTGTGCGCCACCACCACCCGGCCATATATCAAATTTTAATAGACTGCTAAAGTTTCTTTCTGGGACACCTTTAGTACAGATTAGGAAAAATGAATAAACTCTTCCATAAGCATAGTTCTCACAGGATGGTTTTCTTATTCTCAGAATACATCTAGAAGGTGCTATGAAGGCTGCTGGGGCATAAAGTCATCAGTGACTGGCCTGTAAAGATATGCCTAGGAGGGCAATAGTGGCATGAATGTCAGGGAGTAACCAACCACTTTCCGGTTCTATTTAAAGCCCATTCCACAGGGAAAAATGTGCGCCTGATACTGTACATTTGGCTCTGCCTGGGGAGCTCACAGGCCCTGGTGGTTAACCTACTACTATTATTTTTCTAAATGGACATGGTATCAAACTGCCCTGTAAATTCATATGTCTATTCCAATAAATTAACGCAGTTCTTAGACCTAATCAAAGAAGATTATTTGTGAAGTGGAGAGAGTAGTTAACTTCAAAGCTCACAACTGGTCAAAGTGAAGACAATAAATATGGATCTGTGAACTGCTCATCCACAAACGGGGCATCTATATCATGTGTTATCTCTTAAGGCTCAGGGAACATTGTTGGGGAAAAGGGTTGAGCTTGTAAGGGTCAGAGGGTGGGGAAAACCTAGTCAAAACTGTCCTTTGAATATGACAGAACCATGGCATTCATTATCTCACAGTGGTTGTGGATATCGGTATAAGACCTGCACAAGACTAAGCCAGTCAATGCAGCAGCATAAGCCCAACCCTCAGCTATGGAGTTGTTGACAATTGATGACTTGGGAGGGGGTGGGATCAGTTTCTTGTAACTGTGTGGCCTCTGTCAGTTCCTTAAGCTCCAATAGATGGACTCACAATATGTGTATTTGGAAAGTACTAACTGGACTCAGTGGGTCATTAGGAAAAAAGAGCACAGGAAGTTATGAGAGGTTAGAGAAATCAAGGGTGGGTATAGGAGGAGTTAGAGGGAAGAATGTGAAAGCGAAAAATACATTGCATACATGTACGAAATTTAAAGTTTCAGAGATATTTAACATGGGAACTGGACAAGTGTTTGATAGCTTACATGATGTTAGATTCCAATTAGACCACTGAAAAGAAATGATGGGGGCAGAAACCAATAATGGTACACAGAAAGACAGACAGACACACATGCAGGCCACCATAGGGCTAGCATGTAATACCATGGCTTTTCTGGTTCTGGGGGCACAGTGTTTATTAGAAAGCCATCTCTCTGGCTGTGTTGTTCCTCATTTTATGAAGACCTGTGGCTGTATCCACCATGTTGAAGGAAGAAGTGTCCTTTTTTACCAGCTGAGAGGACTGGAGTGAAAGAATGCAAAAGTGAGGAAAGATCATCCCTCCAGCCTCAGTCACTCTTTTGCAGTCCATGGATCTGGTGCAATTCTGTAGTCTGAGGTATTCCTCTTCCTAAATTACCAATCTGTAGGGAAGTGGCTATTACCTACTAAGAGCGATTGTATACCCTTACGGGTTTAGTAATTTGTCTAATTAGATTGCCTGACTAATGACGCACTGAGATATTTATCACCAGATTTGAAAAGATCTGTTCCTTTCAGATTCTCAACCATTCTTTCCGTGAGAACTCTGGTCTGAGCAGTCTCCAAAGCCTTCCATCCAAATGACGTCAGTCACGATTCAGATGTATTTCATTTTGTGAACTCTGCTTAGGTGACGGCTATTGCTCCTGCTTACTCACATGCAACACCTTGAATTATACTAGGCTGGATGTCTTTCATGTAAGACATTCAAATGCATGTGCTAGTCTTTTAGGATGACATCTGGCAATGCCTTCATTTTTGGGGGTGATTTTTATCAGTAATTCCATAGTTTATGAGGAAATACATGTATGTTTTAAATTTGTACAGCAGAGAATATGAACCTCAGGAAATCAAGCTAAGAAAATCATTTACAAAGATGAGAACTCTGTTGAAGGTTCTCAAAATTACTAAAATGAATAAATAGAGCTTTCAGGAGACAACAGCCATGCTTACGGTGTCTCTGGTAAGAAAATATGTGATTAGCAAGATTAGGGTTAAAGCCATCGAGGCATTAAGGAGTCTTCCAAACTATAGACTAAGTTTTAGAGTAAAGAAATTTAAAGGGAAAAATAACAAGTTGGGCCACAGAAATTAAGGTTATTTCCTAAGAAGAGAGACAGGGAGGAAGATTGGCAAAGAAAAAGGAGGGAGGGGGAGAAAGAGGGAAGAAGGAGGAAGGGAGAGA
>CABHPR010149096.1:16662-30563 GCA_902168415.1 Peromyscus melanophrys | reverse complement strand
CATCATCATCTAAACTTTGAAATCAGTAATCAGAAGTTGCTGTTTCACTCACAGTTACCCTTTTCATAGATATGTCAGAGTGAATCTGTCTGGTGCTGAGTACTGAAAAAGGATGAAGGAATGTTAAATGTCATTAAAATCACCAGTAGTTCTGGTGCTAACATACTGAAGGTGGGTTTTGACAAAGGGCCTGGCTATGGGTCCTACAAGACTGTTTCAAGGCAGACCTGAGATGAGGCCCTGAGCTGGTGGCCTTCACAGTTGCTGGGGTGGTCATGCTGCTCATCACAGCTGAACCATATGAAAAGAACCTCCTGTGTCTTTGGTCAGTGTCAGAACTCACTCACCTTTCTGTACTAGGCTTTAATTTGGCTCTGTTGTGGGATGTCTTTCTGTATGCTGTGAATATGTGTTGCTCTGATTGGTTGATAAATAAAGCTGCATTGGCCTATGGCAAGGCAGCTTAGAGACAGGCAGGAAATCTAAGCAGATATATGGGGAGAAGAAAGGAGAGGAGAAGAGATGCCAGCTGCCGCTAAAGGAGCAGTAAGATGCCAGCAGCCTGGTAACGCTATGGCCACGTGGAAACTTATAGATTAATACAAATAGGTTAAGTTATAAGAGCTAGCTAGCGAGAAGTTTGAGCCATAATTCATCCAGTTCATAATTAATATAAGCCTCTGTGTGTTTACTTGGGTCTGAGCAGCTACAGGACTAGGTGGGACACAGGAAAACTTCTGACTACATGGCTCTTTAAAATTAAGCAACGAGGATCATATTTCCGGGTAGAAAGAGACCTAGACACAATTCAGCAAGTGTCCTTATGCTAAGTCTCTGCAAAGCTGTGTTTCACAGCACTTGAAGACAGTAGGTTGGGTTAGCCTTCTCTCTTTTTTGGGGTTGTTTTTCATAGGTTTACACAGATGTGAACTTCTCACATTCAAATGGCAGAAGCAAATAGAGACTCTGCCAACAGGTTCTTCTTGAAACCAGGTATTGCATGGAGCTCCCTTCCCCACTCTCCCTGTGACCAGGCACTTCCAGAATCTCATGTCATGGCAGGTCCTTCCTGCAGCTCGAGATCAGCAACACCCAGCAGCGATAGGGCACAGCACTGGAGCAGGGGTTTTGTGCTGCAGTGTACAAGCATCGTGTTTCATTTGTTGCTAGAATGAGAGCTCTATCTTCCTGGGAAAGGAATTGTGAGTATCCGTGGAAATTACTTGAACCAGGAGTTTGCTGTTGATTTACTAAGTTCCCAACAGAAGGAAAAAAATCCACTGTGTGGAAAGTTCTAGGAGACTACATGCCAATTGATTGTGTGGAATGTGAATGGTCTCAGGGAACAGTACTATCATAATCAATTTCAATTATTAATAATAGGAAAGGCAAGAAGCAAGCAGAAGAATGGTAAGCATTTAAACATCTATTTAAACAATGTTCGCTTTCCACACATAATGTAAGGAAATTGCCCCCAGGAAAGAACTAGTATTAGGTAGGTTTACAGAAACTCTTTTTAGCCTCCTTGTGGAAACAGCCCATTCACCTGAGTCTCGTCTAAGAGAAGCAGGGCTCTCTCAGAATTTTAAAATACTATTTAGCTGCATTCTACCTCAAAATAAGTACAACTCCAAGCTGGTACCAGATGTAAACTACGAATTCTTTATGAAAACCACCACAGTGTTTTAAATGGCATCCACTAGAACATATGGTCAGGTGTTTGGCTATTATAAAGGTTACTCTCATGTATGTTCCAGTCATGTGTGCACTCAGTTTAATGAGAACCACTGTTTCAAGCTTTCATTGATTTATTTTTCAGATGAGCCAATACACTAACTCTCAGCAGTATCGACGTATGAAAATGCTACCATTTGCCAACTGGAGTGCTGTCAAATGTTTTCTGCCTTCTTTATTACACTCAGAATTCAGAAGAAAAGGTTTTATGCCACATTGCATTGCAAATGATAGTCTAATTCCCACCACAGGTAAAAGAGCCAAAATTGCTGCTTAATTGTCAGCATCGACCTAACCATACTAAGTAGCGAGCCTACAGTCCTTGGTCTCAAGGTATGCTGCCTGCTCATATTTGTCATCTAAGAGGTACTACTATTTTGTCCTAGCAAAGCCACCAAGCAAAGTGGGTCTGTATTTCTTTTATGCCACAATGATTCTGAAATACATAGTCATCTGTATTTACAGCATGTCATTTTGGCACAAGGCTGAAATTAATGAAGGCCTCTGGGAACAACAGTATCCTGCTACTTGGAAAGTGTTTTGAGTCTGATTGTTCCATAATTCAGACACCAACAAGCTCCTGTTGAATACTCTTTGCTGCTCATGCCTCACCAGGCTACCTTGCTATCCTGTGAGAATTAGCCCTCTCTCAGAAGCAGGTACATAACTTATACTGACACTGATCTAATTTATGCATTGCTGTATGAAGAAAGGGAATACACACAAAAGAAAGTGTGCCAAGTCTGTTGGTGAACACTTATGGCCCACCTAAATTTTAGAAAGATTTTCAAGTTTACAAAAGCCCCATCAGCCTGGCACAGACCCATATCACTTACAATATAAAGACAATGAAACATGTTAAATGACATTCCCCAGAAGTGAAAAAGAAAAACTGTAGAATACACACAAATACTTTATAAGACCAAAGAAAATGAGCTGCCCATGAAGTTAAAAGCTCAAGTTCTTGTGAAAAGTAACTTCATGATTTATGCAAATGAATTCACTCAGCATTAAATCATCAACACTCAGGGCTCAGCTAATGGAACATCTGTAGAGGATATGAGAATACATGAAGATTGCTTTCCTCACCCTCACAGTGAAGGATGCTAGACAACAAGTTAGTGGTTCAAATCATCTGCAGTTCACCTCAGACATACTAAAAGAGCCTTTTAGAGAGATGAGTGACAGCCAGATTCGTTGATAAAGGCAAACGTCCATTCAGTCAACACCAGTTTATTGAGGATAAAGGACCCTTAAGTAGGTACCATTTCCTTCATCCTAACCAATTCTAGGCAAAAAGAAACTTCATGTACCTTTATAAATCCCACATCTTGTGACCTCCTGGTCATTTGGTTGATGAGAAAGACATTTGAAGGACATGAGAGTTAATTTTAAGTGACAACTTAATTGACCCATGGGGCTCAGATAAGTGGTCAGACGTTATTCTGAATGTCTATGAAGGTTATTTTGAGGTCAGATTTAATCAATGGACTTTAAATAACACAGATTATGTTCATAATGAAAATGGCTTCATGCAATCAGTGGAAAGTTTTACTAGAATAAAGATAGATCTCTTTTAACCAAGGAAGAATTCTGTCAGGAGATAGTCTTTGGATCTCAAGCCCTATCTTGTAAATTTTGGACTTGCACCTCTACAATCATTGCAAATTTAAGGAATTATGGGCCAATATCTTAAAAAGAAATAAACACACATACCATACTGTATACATATATAGACAAATACACATAATAAATTCTATACATATATTTACACATACAAACATACACCATGTTGTATACATATATAGATAAATTTCCCACACATACCACACTGTATACATACATAGGCACATTCACACATACCATATTGTATAGATATAGACACATACATGAATACTATATTTTATCTGTTTATACATACATACACCATATTGTACACAAATATAGATGCACATATACCCCATACTGTATACATATATAGGCACATACAGACAAACCATATATATATATATAAAGAGAGACGCATACACATATCCTATCAATTCTATTATAAACACACCCTGTAACCTATGTTTTCTGGAGAACCATGATCATAATATGACCTCCCCTTCAGTCACCTGTCTTAGTTAAGAGATTAGCTGAAAGTCCACCAATTGAGCTGATAAGAGAGAAATGTGTTGGACATTTCATACACACATTACATTACTCATATAGTCAAAGTAGTATCTACGCAGTGAAATTGTTACCCATGCTATGATGAAGTTTAGCAAAGCAAGACTTTCAACATTTAATTCCATGACCTTCACCAATTTAAAAGAGTAAAACAGGACCCATGTTTCATCAATATTGTCCTTTGAAGTACAAGTATTTCTTTCCTGCCCTAGTCCCTCATCCAAGTCAGGCAGCATGATATCATAGAAGAATGGTGCCCTTTCACAGACCTAGACCCACTAAATGTGTGCCCTTTCTCTTAGCAAGGTCTCTTTTACAGTCTGTATTTAGTAGGTGGAAAAAAATTAGGATGTACATGTACTTCCAACAGACCTGGCCCTCTGCAAGTATTTGGTAAATATTATTTTTCACACCATGATACAAAACATAATGAGCTATCACAATATATAAGATCATGCCTATTTTATTCTGTTCTCTTCAGATCTAATTCTATAGCTACCTAGACTTCAAAGACAAATGACCTTAAATTGATGTCTCTTTCCAGCTGATTTTAGGTAACCTTTAGAAGAGTATTGTTTCAGAGGGAAGAAAATTACTCTTCTCCTCCTGAAACACTAACTGATCCTCTTTGCCTATCATTAGCAACAATTTATTTTTTAAGACTGTTTTTCACAAAATTAAAAGGAAGAAAGTAGAGTGGAATATGCTTATGGGGTAGACAACAGGCCTCCTTTGAAACCTGCCACCAGCGTTTCCTCCAGAGGACCCTGTGTTAAAGTCTCGGTCCACAGCTTGGAAGGTGATGGGAACCTCACTGAGAAGGCCTGGTTTTGCTTCTTTAGGTTGCTAGAAGATCATCCCCTAAGGGAATTGTGGGACTTGACCCTTCCCCTCTGCCTCCTGGTTTCGTCTGCCATGTTCCTTCTGTGATGCGCTGTCTCACCACAGGCAGCAAACAATGTGGCCAATAAACCATGGACTAGAAGACCAAAACTGTGAGCCAGAGGAACCTTTTCTTTTCACAAGTCGGTTACCGCAAGAATTATGTGATAGTGATGGAAGCCTGACTAACATTGTATGTTGACATATAACAAGGCATATAATATCTGGAGTCGTGTTCATGAAACAAATGTGAGGATGAAGAAATGACAGCTCTGAGAAATTCCAAACTTGAAAACAGCACCATATTGATTGCCAGATGGTAATTGCACTTCTTTGCAATGATGTAGCCAAGGAAACCTTATAGAGATGCCTTTTGGGTTGCTGTTATTAAAATTAGCTTTACCTAAGATAAATGTCTGTGGTGGCATACTGAAAGCACATCTGCCTTTAAGCCCTTCAACTGATTCTGTGTTCAAGTAGAATCCCTAATAGACAGAACATTCATCACATCCTTCCCATTTTGTGTGTGGCACAAGCATTCTACAAAATGTAAGGGGTGTCCCCTCATAAAATTAGTGCTCATTTCAGCACCCAGCAAGTATCCTGGATGCTGCTGGGAAGCACACATTTGACAAGCTACCCACAGGAGCCATCCTTCACAAACTTCCAGGTGCCTTGTGCAATGACTGGATTCTGTAACAGCTCCCCTATCATGGGTAACATCCATTTTGAGTCTGTGGCACCTGCAGACAAAATATTCTAGAGAAATGAGAAACATTTCCAGTCTGTGAGCAAACATCTTGTTTCATTGCCAGGATGTTGAAAGCAATGGACTGACAGGACATTCAGAGGTCAGCCAGGTGCTGTGTACTGTCCACTAATATAACCTCTGACATAGTTTGAGCACAGTCTAACTAGCCTCGCACTGTCTCACAGTATATACTATCTATAGGTAAAGCCATTTAGAAAAATGTTGTTGGCATTACAGGAGAGAAAGACATCACTTTTTATTACTTTGTTTCATTCTGTGGAAAAGCTGGAAGCACAAAATCTATCTGGTATTCTAGAGCCCTGTATTAGAACCTCGTAAAGGATGTCAACAGTGTCCCCACAAAACAGCTACTTCCCAGGAAGATATCTGAAGTTAGAAATAGATAACCATCCAAGCATCACTAACACATAATATGTAACTAAAATATGAACACACTTACTGACACAATATTCAGAAGATGGTTCAATGATCATAGCAGAAAAGAAAGTCAGGGCTGCTTAGAAAGCTTTCAGAATCAACCTCAGCACCAAAGCGTTTCTCACTGTGCATTGTCAGCGCAATGTCCTTCCTCAGAATTCTGTCAGAGGATGCTGAAGGTCACAGTGACATGAGGAGCTCTCAGGCCCTGGACTGTATCTGAAAGCTGCAAGGATGTTTCCACTGACACCCAACATTTTTAACAGCTGCAGGTGCCTTTGAAAATATCTTCGGCAATCAAGGTGCAATGTTTGATATAGAAACAAAAGACTTCTACCTTATGTTTACATTGTTAGATTGTTAACTATGATCACTTCCTTTTGTTCCACTTGGTCCATCGTGAAGTGAGAGTCGTGTATTAGTCTCTCATAACTGGGCAGCTATCTAAAGCCTTATGGGTTTGTTTTTTCAGAGTGATGGCTGTGCCGTGTTACACACTGATGTTGCCTTAAGTGAAACTTCTGGCATTGTTTGAATGTCTTTTCTCTCATTCAAGGCTTTGGGGATTTTATGTTTTGTTATCAGATTGTTGTCCTTGATTTTCTTACTGTTTCTTTTTGTGATTTGGCTTGGGAAATCATTGAAAGAATGTTAAGTGGTTCTCAACTAGCACAAATGTAATGACCCATGAACTTAATCCCACATTGCACCGACAGTCTCCTTATCAAACTAACAACCTAATGATTATGAATTCTCACAAGTCAAATTACTGGTCTTAAAGTAGATGGGAATAATCTTGTCTGTGTAACCAGTATCACCTTTATATGCAGGCTCATGTGCTGTCTTTTCTAGGAGCTCATTCCTTTTAGTTAACTTGAATACTATAATAAATATTTATGTGCTTCCAAATTATTACTTGAAAATGTGTATGTATACACATGCGTGCACACGCGCTTGCACACACACACACACACACACACACACATACACACACGTCTTGCTTCTGTGCCTGATTCCTAAATTTATCATCTATCAGATAGATAGATAATTATTTATTGTCTTATGGTTTGCTGATTTTTATTTTTAATTAAAAACATACTTATGTGCATTTGTATATATCTCAGGTAGGGTTCATTTTCTTATTATATAGCACAATACATATATTATCCAATTTTTCAGTAAATAATCTGTCATGTAAATAATCTTTACTACAAGAACATCACTACTTATACAACAAGCAACCCCCCCCCCCCCGCTTTTTGGGTGTGTGTGTGCTTTTTTTCAGACAGGGTTTCTCTGTGTAACAGCCTTGGTTGTCCTGGAACTCACTCTGTAGACCAGGTTGGGCTTGAACTCACAGAAATCCACCTACCTCTGCCTCCTGAGTGCTGAGATTAAAGGTGTGCACTACCACCAGCTGGCAACTTTTCTTTTTAACTTTCTTTTTATTTATTTTCTGTGTCTTTCACATCATGCATCTCCATCCCATTCATTTCCTCATCCCTTCAAACAAGCAATTCTTTTAAAGAAATCACCCCACAATATCTTTACTATGGCATTTGGAGTATAATACTCAGTAGTGATGGTGTATATCATGCTTTGGACCCATAGGCCAATTCTCAGTTACCTCAATTCCTCTGAGAGTCAATGAGAGTTAAAGCAATTTTCACAGTCCCCAGAAATCCCTGGTGAGCCCTGGTATCCCACGCATGTCCCAGCAATTATCTTCTGTGTTTACCCATGATACCTGACTGTTGTACCAACCCATAGAGTCCTATACATTCTCTCTCCAAGCCTTTCTATGAACCAAGACTGTAAGTCATAGAGACTGAATTCTTAAGTCAGGGAGGGCCCCCACCCCTGCTATCGATACAAAATTTTAAAAAATAAACTCTGCTTAAACTTAAAATATTACAGAAATGTATTGTTTTGGAAAATAATACTTAGTAGCACTGTAGAAAACAGTTAGCAGTGGGTAGCTTTTATTGTTTTGGGGCTCAAGAACTGTGGGAAGCACAATGGAAGGCTGGATGAGTTTGAGCTTAGTAAGCTAACTTGGCTAAAAGTAACATTGTGTACCCAGCTGCAAGGTCCATTAGTACCGCTACAGATTTCCTTCACCCAGAATAGAACCATGAGGCCTTTCCATGGGCCTTAAAGGATTTTGGGGTAAAGTGGCTAAAGGACCCCAACTCAACATTCTGAAATCTTATCTTTGGATGTGTATAGGTCCTCTCTCAAAAGAGCAATTGCCTCTACTGAATGTACCATGCTCTGCAGACTCCTCATGGGAAAACTTGCCTTGTTGGAGGAGGGAATGGAGGGTAGGTTGGGGGGAGAGGGGAGGAAGGAGGAGAGGGGGACCTGTGATTGGTATGTAAAATTAATAAAACAATTCCTTAGTAACAAAACAAGACAAAACAAAACCAGAAAATAAATAAATATTTTTTTTTGAAAAAGAGCAGTTACTTCATTTTATGGTCTATACTTGGTTGAGCAGTGTTGTGTGGAATGCCTGTCCTCTGGAAACACTTGAATTGAACAACACCTTTTGAAGACTGTCACGTTTACAAAAAAGTAGCAAGGGGATGGGGATGTACCTCATTGGTAGATTGTATACTTAACCCAGCAACAACAACAAAAATTGGTAAAGAAATAACAATTTGGTCATCCTAACATGTTTTTTGAACAGCTGTATGAAACATTTAATTTAGATTTTTATTTTATTTTATCTAAGAATTTTGATAGTGGTTTTCTGGTCTACCTAATTCCACACTGGCACTTGAACATTTATTTTGTTTTTTTCCTCATTAAAAAAAAAAAAGCCTATGTTCTGAATATTTAATACTTTGGACTGAGCACCATGGTTACACAGTTTTTTATAGACCCCCCATCTCTTGCTTATGTGTTTGTTTCATCTAAAAGAAGAAATACTGAAAATGTCCAAATGATTGCCTAATTGCCCAAGGAACAGAAACTATAATAAATATCATACGAAGGTTTGTTTTATTTAGATCTTTCTTGAAATATGAATTTCTTTTGTTTCCATATAAGTCATTTGTACTCTTCTCAGAGAATATGGGGAGGAGTTGATTTAAGTTTTTGCATAGTAATTGTGTGTGTGTGTGTGTGTGTGTGTGTGTGTGTGTGTGTGTGTGTGTATCACATTATCAGCAGTAGTGAGGACAATTCTGAAAAATCTAAGAGAAGTAAATAAATCTACCTATACATTGAAATATTCATAGCTTAAGCTCAGAAATGTGAAGTCTGGAAAAGTACCATTGCTGTAGTTTCAGGAGAGTAAAAGCTAAACTATTACAGATCAGGAACCACACTGGAGAGTTGCTCTCACTGGAGATGAACATGTGGCAGAGCAAAGCTCCTCACCTCCAGCACCTGGGAAGCAGGGAACAAGATACAGTTCTAAAGGACATCCCTCGGGTGACCTACTTCTTCCAGACAGCCCCGCCTCCTATAGTGCCCAGAACCTGTCTAAATAGACACACAAGCTGGAAACCAAGTCTTCAGTATGGAAGTCTTGGAAGAACACTTTATATCCAAATTTTAACAATGGCTTTCCATGAGAATTGGCTTATCAGGTAAAAATTAACCCGAACTCTCAGTAGAGACCACAGAGACAAAGTAGATCTAAGCATCTGCTCATTGAGAGCAGGTGCCAACAGCTGTCATGTAAGTCAGTAAAAGAATTCATCAAGAAATTTTCAACAATTTGCTAAAATGTGAGTGGGAGCCAAGCCAGGGCCCTGATCCCCCATGATAGTCACACCACAGGTGATGGCGCATGCTCTGGCAGGGCAGTCATTTCCGGGTCATACCCATGTGCACAGAGACTATGTTGGGACATATTGGATGATGTATTCTGAGGACCCTAAACTGGCCAGTGTACCTGCCTGAATATTAACAAGCGCATGTGCACAGGGGTTACTCCTAGTGGCTGTAGCTGAGGACCCTGAACAGGCCAATGTGATGCCTGAATGTTTAGCAAGCACGTGAGCACAGAGAGTGCCTGTGGTTGATGACGTGTCCTGCCAGATCCCCAAGGGGTAGGCCAGCATAATGCCTGAATACTAACAAAAACAACATGAGGAAACAAAGCCTCTGATAATCAGATGGTGGTGGGTTCACACTAGGCTCGCCACATCTGGAGGAGTGTAGAAACACTATGAAGATCTGTCCTCTAGACTTGGGTTTCCAGAGCCTGTCTGAGACAGAGGCCAAACTACAGCATCGGAAAACACACCTTATGCCTTTTCATCACCACACTAACAAGTGTTGTGTTAATCATAAAATACAGCTCAGGGAGTTGCAGTAGACATATCAAAGTGAGCTAGATGACCAAAACTAGCTGGGAAGCAAATATTGATGAATTAGATTATATGCCACACATCAGGGATCAGTCTAGGAATGAGAAAATTAGGATATACTGAAGGCACCCGCAGCGCTGACATCAGTCTCTTAAGATAAAAGATGGGGCTAGAGGGTCGGCTCAGCAGTTAAGAACACTAGCAGCTCTTCCAGAAGACACAGGCTCAACTCCCAGCACCCACAAGACAGCTAACAACCATCTGTAACTCCAGTTCCAGGGGATCTGACACCCTCCTCTGCCCTCCAGAGTCGTTAGGCCTACAAGTAGTACAGACATATATGCAGGAAAAATGCCCATACACATAAAATAATATTAATGTTAACAAAAAAGAGAGAGAGAAAATAGGAACTTAAAAATGATGTTGCAGCTTTACACATGTTCGTGGTTAAGAACACAAACTGGTATTTTACTTTGAAAAGACATGACACTTTCTTGTGGAAGGTATTTGGAAAGTGTCTTAGCATCTGAGTTACTGTCAGGTGATGGAAAAGCATCATCTGGAATCAGAAAATTTCTCATAACACACATGGTAAACTAAAGCAGCTGATGAATTTCAAATATGCATGTATGTATGTGTGCATGTGTGTGTGTGTGTGCAAGTGTGCATGCACATGTGTGCTCTCACTCAAATGTATGTGCATGTGTGCCCCTGTGTATGGACATGCACGCATACACATGTATAAGCAAACATGTGGTTTACATAGCCTTACATAAACTACTTCAGCTGGGCAGAGCTTTTGGCATTCTTCTAGTATTTCTCATGGGTAAAATGTGCATAAACAATTAGGAAGTTTTAGTTTATGCCCAAATTGTACTTTAATCTAAGAGGCCTGTTGGAACAAACTCATATTTTCAAAACTAGTATTTCAGCCAAATTGAATGTGCTTTGTCTCTTAACATCTGTTATTACATCTATTTCATATCCTAATTTCCTGTCTCAAAACTAAGAAGTGACATCTTCCTGATAAAAGTAAGTCTTCTGACTGTATCCTTGATAGCTATTTAAATGTACAGATCTGGTAATTTCCCACAGAAAAAATCTCTCCCACCTGCCAATTTGGCTGTCCATTCTAAATAAGCAGGGTTTTTTGTTTTTTGTTTTGTTGTTTATGGTCTTGGGTAGAGTCAGTCCTACTATCTACCTTGTTATGCCGTCTCTGTAGTTAAGATACCGGTAAGCCACGAGCCACATGGCAAGGTATAGATTTATAGAAATGGGTTAATTTAAGATATAAGAACTAAATAGCAAGAAGCCTGCCACGGCCATACAGTTTATAAATAGTATAAGCATCTGTGTGTTTATTTTGGTCCAAGCAGCTGCAGGACTGGCAGGTAAGAGAGATTTGTCTTGACCGTGGGCCAGGCAGGACCAGGAGATAACCCCATCTATAGCCACCTGTTCTTGTACTAAATGGAAAGTTCCAGTGTTCAGTATCTATCGCTGTCATTTCTCTGCATGCCGGGGCAGACCTGTTAGTACATGTACATCATGTAGGGGCTCAGCAAGATCAGTAGCATGACTCTGCTGGAAGGCACTGACACCCCCATCTTCCCTCCCACCCACCCACCTCAAGCCCTGCTGCAAATTCATCTCCTTTCCATTTGTCATTTCCATCTCTGTTAGAAATGGAGGGATCACCATTGCAATCTCCAGGTGCTTTGCTAAAAAAGCACCACCACCTGAGGACTTAAGTAATAGCTCCTGCTCTTCAAGTTCTGGGGGGCAGAGTACCCAGAACAAAATGCTAACAGGTCAAATAATTTATATATTCAGTGCAATCCCAATCAAAGTATCCACAACATTCATCACAGAAACAGAAAAAAAATCCTGAGCAAAAAGGATGATGCTGGAAGGATTACCAGTCCAGATCCTAAACCATATTACAGAGCTGTAATAGTAAAAACAATAAGGTACTAGCACAAAAACAGACATGTAGAAATGGGACAAAATACAAGACACAAGCATGAGTACATGAAACTACAGAAATACAGTATTTGTCAAAGATTCCAAAAACACACACTGGAGGAAAGAGCATCTTCAGCACATGGAGAAGAGTGAAATGTGACTCCAAGTGAATCAAGGACTCACTTTGAAAACCAAAATGCTAAAGTTGCTATGAAACCCTAACACAATCATCATTGAGAAATGAACTTTATTTAAAAAGGGGGGCTTTGTAACTGGGGCAAAGAAATGCTACAAAGTCATACCATGCAACAGACCTCACTTGAGAGATTCATTTGTGGGGAAAGTTCACAAAGGCTGCCTCTGAGTGAGAATGCACAAGAAAGAGACAGGCCATGAAGGCATGGGCTTTACAAAGGGGTATAGCACATGTGCACAGGGAGAATATGTAACTCCTAGTGACAGTGGAAATGTGTCACATTTGATGGCTGGCAATGGTATGGCTGCTGGCACTGAGTTACTTAAGGGAGGCTGGTGGGGTAGGCACCAGATTCTGGAATGCAGGTGGTTCTTGGTTTTCTGAAAGATTGTGTATCACCTCCTTCCCTGAACGAACTCATCTGCATCTTCTCCTTTTTCTAACAGTTACCATAAGGCTGACATAAAATATCTTATAGTTTTCCCTTTCTGGTTTATAGTAACATCTTAATTTCAAGTAGATATACAACTTTATATCTCTGTCTCTATCAGATCTTTAGATTACTGATACACAGCTCTTATTTCTTACATGTTTTATGCATGTAAGAAATCATTGTTCTTTTTATATGTGTACCTTTCACATTATATTTGAAATTGATTTATTCAGTATCATTATGATCTTATAGAATTCTGATTTTAAACATGTATAGAAGATACATGTACATTTATCCATTAATGTGTCTTTACAGTGAGAAGTAGTATTCCTTCACTTTAACTTGAAGATTTCTTTCAGCGTTTCTTATAAGGCAGATCTACTTGTGCTGAATCCTAGCTTTTGTCTGTTTAGGAAGTTTTTCTCACACGCTTATGAAGAACAGGTTTCCTAGATATAATATTACTAATTGCCATTTTTCCTTTCAATTAAAAAAAAAAAACATTGTTACATTTATTTTGGACAGAGGTGAGACAGGTGCTACAGCCTGTCCAAAGGTCAGAAGACAACTTGTGGGAATCATTTCTTTCCTTCTACCATGTGATTCCCAGGGTGGAATGCTGGTTGTCAGACATAGTTATGACCACCTCCAACTCCTGCACCATCTTGCTGGCCCTCTTTCAATATATATAATTTCACTTGGTGCCCCATCAGTCCCATAGGCTGTCATCACTACTTCAATCATTTATCTTTTTTATATTAGTGACTGGATATTTTCAAGTGGCCTGCTAGTCAAGTCCACTGATTCTGTCTTCTTTTTGAGTGTGCTGCTGAATCCCTCTATTAAGTGGTTTTATTTAGTCTGTCACCATGTCCCTCACTCTAGGAGTTGTTGTTGTTGTTGTTGTTGTTGTTGTTGTTGTTGTTGTTGTTGTTGTTGTTCTTCTTCTTCTTCTTCTTCTTCTTCTTCTTCTTCTTCTTCTTCTTCTTCTTCTTCTTCTTC
>CABHPR010149096.1:0-13644 GCA_902168415.1 Peromyscus melanophrys | reverse complement strand
TTTTTTTTTTTTTTTTTTTTTTTTTTTTTTTTTTTTTTTTTGAACCATGAACCAGCTCCCAAATCTTGACACAGAGACTTATTATAGTTTTGAATGCTTGACCTAATTTAGGCTTATTTCTGGCTAGCTCTTTTAACTTAAACTGTTTCTCTTTATCTACCTTTTGCCTCAGGGCTTTTTACCTTTCTTTCTGCATGTCCTACTCTGTGTTTGTTGGTTGGTGGCTGCTGGTTGGCCTCAGGCATCTCCCTCTTTTTCTCCCTCATTCTCCGTCTTCTTCTCTTCTCTTGTTCTTCTCTCCTGAGCCTAGATTTCTCCTCTTATTTATTCTCTCTGCCTGCCAGCCCCACCTATCCTTTCTCTGCCTAGCTATTGGCCATTCAGCTCTTTATTAAGCCAATCATGTGCCTTAGGTAGGCAAGGTGAAACAAATGCATCATAAACAAATTAACAGACATTTACATAGTTAACATAATATTCTGCAACATAAACAAATGTAACACATTCTTACATCATTAAACAAATGCAGCATTAACAAATGTAACAGACCTTTACATAGTTAAAGTAATATTACACAGCATAAACAAATGCAACACACCTTTACATAGTTAAATATTCCGCAACAATCTACCTAATGGACAACAATGTGGGTACACATGAAAATCTAACTTTTAAATACTGAAAAAGCCCATAATAAATGTTCTTGCTATTACTTGTGTACTCAATGACTTGATCTAGGTTAGCCAACCTACTCTTGGCTCCCTCTATTTCTTCTTCCTACTCCAGCCTCCAGACTCTTCTACACAGACCCCCATGCCAGCAATAGCCACCTACTAACCATCTGCCAAAGCTGCCTTCCTGCCTTCATTCATCTAAAAAACTGTCTAAAATCCCACTCCATCAGCATCCTCTCCCAACTTGTGGGTGGGATCAAAAGAGTCAGTCTCAACAGAGTGATAATGTTTTATACTTTATAGAAAGTTTTTTAATATTGACTCTTTTAGTCTGTACTATAGTAACAGAAGGGATTTTTGTAGCTATTTTCCATGACTTCTGAAATGGCTAATTGAGGCCACTTCATAAAATCCTCTTTTCCACAAATGAATAACAAACATTTTTTAGAACTATGGAAATTTATCAAAGGCCATTTGAAAAGCAGTTATTCAGTGAAAAATACAAGTTGGTAAGAACCAGAGTCAGTGTATTGTAAATTTATTGATTCTCTCCCCTGTCCACAGTATCATTGAAAACCAATAACCCTGTAAACATAGAAGCTGTGGAAACCAAATGTAAGGTGAGCCACATCTTGACATAACATAATCACACCACTCACTGAAAGGCATGGAGAAAAAAAAGAATCTTGTAAGTAGCATAGAGAAACAACTTATCATAAAAATGGGATCCTTGGTGGGATCATGGATGACTTCTTGTCATAAGCCATGAGGTCCTCAGATGGTAAGTGGCTCAATATCCTCAAAATGATGAGAGAAAAATATCAGCAAAGACTTTATGTTCATAGCTGAGACATTTTCAAATAAAGTAAACCTGGAATTCACCAGCAGATAATCCTACCAGGTACACTAACAGGAAGTCTCAGGGCGACTTAAAAGGGCACTAGGGGGCAGTGAGAATGTGTGTCAAGACAATGGAATGATAAAATGGGGAAATATTTGTGAATAAAATAAAACATCAGATTTGTATTCAGACTATATGATCACTCATTAATTTAAAAAAATCTAGTTAAAAATGAACAAAAGACAATAATAGACATTTCTCAAAGATATACAAAATACTGACAAGCATGTGAAAAGATACTGAACACAATTAGTTATTCAGGAAATTCATCAGAAATAAATTGAGATAGTACTTTATACCCACTAGGATGCCTTTTTAAGTAAAGGACATACAATAAAGAATTTTAGGAGAAGAATAATCCTGCACAGCCTTGGCAGGAATCTAACAAACAATGCAGCCATTTTTGAGGACAATAAATGGTTTCTCAAATTGTTAAGTATGGTGTTGCCATGTGACCAGTAAATATACTCCTAGTGAAATGATAACATGCCAATAACAATAACAAAAACTTGTATAGGGATATGCACAGTAGTTGATAGTGGAAAGAACCCAAATGTCTATTAATTAATGAATGGATGAAGTGCAGTGTATCCATACAGTGGAATGTAATTTAGCCACAAAAGAGTGAAGTACTGGTTAATGTTCGGGTTAACCTTGAAAACATTATGGAAAATAAAAGAATTCAGACTCAAAAGTTCTGTGTTGTATCACCCCATCATTCCACTTTTGTGATGTGCCCAAAGCCAGCAAGTTTTATAGACAGGAAGCAGGACAATGGAAATGGTTTCTTAAGGCTGAGAAATAAGGGATTAGAAGAGAAACTGCTTTTGATTATGGCTTTTCTTTCAGGGTGAAAACAGTATAAAACTGGAATGTGCTGATTAGTGTACTAATCTGTGAATATGTTAAATACCATCAACTAGAGTGTAAATGTATGAAAGTTAAAATGCACAAACTGCATTTCAATAAATCTCTTTAAACAAGAAGAAAAGAGTTAGCTTCCCTGGAACCACAGTTTGTGGCTGGAAAAGGAACTCAGAAATTTAAATTAGAATGTATTAAATAGTGTATATGGCAGGAATAGAGTACAATGTGGTGTGTAGCAGTGATCAGTAACAAGTAAAATTTATCATTTGTTCACTGTTTCCCACTAGTGACTACATTATATAAAGCAGATGTTTTAAAAATAAAGTTGGTAAAAAAAATTTGATTAAAAATTATTATTTCTCAAAGTTTATTATAAAAAAAATAGTTTTGGTTAAAGAAAGGAGAAAGTTCCCTGGTGCATGCGCAGGCTTCTGAGAATCCAGGGCCTGTGGTGTGATGCCTTGCACAGCCTTGGTGCAGTAGGAAGGGGCTTGGACCTGCCTAGACTCAGTATGCTGGGCTCTGCTGACTCCCTGTGGAAGACTCCCCTCGATTTGGGGGATGTGGGGATGCAGGGTGGCTTGGGAGAGAGGGCTGGGGGGTGGGAGGAAGTAGGAGGGGGAATCTGTGGGTGGTATGTGGAGTGAGTAGAAAATTTCTTAATAAAGAAAAATGAAAAAGAAAGGAGAAAGTTATGGTCAAAGACATGCTTATTGTATCATTATTCATAATAGTAAAAACCTAGAAACCATTTAAGTGTTCAACAATACCAAAGTATTTCATTTGTCTGTGGCATAATGAAAGCTATAATTAAGAAAACTGTGTGGCTCCATGCAAAAGTTATAAATATATACAAAAAGTTGCAACACAATTACATGTGAGTTATAATCTTAGTCATAAATATTTGAACAATTTAAGCAGTATAAGGATGATTTTATTGTATCCTTTTAAAGTCAAGTTTAGGGTGTTTGTGAAGAAAACTAAGGCATGTGAAGTACTATGTACAGACCACCATGCTTGTAAGTATCAAAGGCAGTCTTCAAATCCTGATCACTTGCCTGCTTACATCACCCCATTCCCATATGCCCTTTTCCATCAAAGCAACTCCATGACTTATGGCAGGTGCTGCTGTAAAACAGACATGGGCTTTGGCAAGTGTATAACAGATATTCAGAAACAAAAGCACTCAGAGCATTAGTAGTAAAATGTCCTGCTTTGTTTTTAAGATTTCTACATTCATGTGTTTGTCCCTTTATTTGCACAAATGAAAAAATGAGAAACAAAATATCCTATTTTCTGTTGTTCTTGACATTTCCAAACTGCCTCAACATAAAAGTTTTCATGCATTTAAAGAAAATGCAGTGCAAACACATCACCAAAACAACAAAAAGTCATTCTTAAGTCCATTTTTGAGAAGGTATATATTTTAATTAGGGTTTTTATGGCTGTGAAGAGACACCATGCCCACAGCAACTCTTATAAGGAAAACATCTAATTGGGGTGGTTCCCTTACAGTTTCAGAGGTTCAGTCTATTATCACATGACAAGGAGCATGGAGACATGAAGGCAGATGTGGTACTGGAGCTGAGAGTGCTATATCTTGCAGTCACCTGAGACACTGGGTAGTATCCTGAGCATAGGAAACCTGAAATCCCACTCGCACAGTAGCATACTTCCTCCAAGGCCATACCTACTCCAACAAAACCTCACTTCCCAATAGTGCCACTCCGTATGAGATTATAAGGGTCAATCATATTCAAACCACCACAGTATACCATAATACATCTTAGTGAACAAGTCATGGGCAAGTGGATTTTACCTTGAATATATCTGCACTGTTGGGGTTAAACAGGTGGTGCTTTCCAGACCCCAGAATAATAGGTCCTGAACATCTTGCTTCTCCATAGACACAAAGAGATACTGTTGCCGTGGTGCCAGCATTTTCAAGATCTCCAGTGACAACTGTCACCTTCCAGTCTCCATCTGCAAAGGAAAGGAAAGTAATGGAGGAAAGTCCCATTACTATCAGGAAGAGAGGGAATTTTGCTTAATCGGCTTAATTGAGGAGTTAAGTTTGTAAACTAGATGTAGTAAAATAACTGCCTACTGCAGACCTCTTCTTTGGAGGCTAGCATATGAAACAGTTTTGGAAATGGTACAGCATTTTAATTACAGAACAAACCACAGCAGTCTCTTGAGAACAATAGATGTTCCCCTTAGGAACAAAGTGTCTGAGGTGGAGGCAGTTAGCACTACTCATTTGGCTGGGTTTCAGTGTCACATCAAATCTTTGACTAAAGATGAATGACAGACATGTCCTGATAGGCAGACATGAAGTCATTATCTGTCCCAGGGAATATCCCATAAAGCTGGGGTTAATGGGAGCACCGTGAACATAACAGGAGAGCATTAAGGATAGAGAAGACTTAAAAAGAAACAAAGACAAACTAAGATTTTTTTTTGCCATGAAAAGATGCTGAAGTCCTCTTAGAGTTAAAAACAAACCAGCCAGAACAGGGAAAGGCAGTTCTAGATAAATAGAACCTTCCTAGCAGAAGGAGCTGAGCTGGGGGAGGACACATGAAGAAAACACAGACTGAAAATAGAGAAAGACAATGCATCCTGTAAACAGAACAGATAATTGATCTCCTGCTAAGGCAAGGATGTAAGCACAGAAAGGCTGAGATAAGCAGTGCATGACCGGAAACATCTCAAAACCCTGCTCATTGTGCTAGGATTGGTTTGGTTGGGAAGACAAACTGAGATAGCATTCATTTTAGCAAGATGCGTCCTTGGGAAGCTGCACCATCATAGCTGGATGCTGCCCTAACCTTACAGCAGGCATTGGGTACACACCAAGACTACAAGGAGGCAGTGTGGCTTCCCTATGCTTTGGAACACATACATCTCTGCTTATCACAGATGCAGCCCTGGGGCAGGGGCAACTTAAGGACATCTTTATTGTCATTCTCAGAGGTTCAATAAACAAGCACTCTGTGTATAATTTTGACAATTCCAAGATATAGTAAGACCCACCACCGTTTTGATTGCAGACATCAGGACCCAGCACCATTATGGACATGTTCTCAGTATTTCTTTCCTTGTAATGTTTACTTCTGGTCATTTCCCCAACCACATAACCACAAACACCATTTGAAAGCCTCTAGCCACTGTAGTGAAACTCCTTTCAAGGACAACGTGGTGTTACATTTGATAACAAAGATGGAGTGCAGCCTCAAGGGAACCTTTAGCAGACCCCACTGGATGAACTAGAGGGTGTCTACCCTGTAGCCTGTTTTCTTTAAGGAGCTTGGACTTGTGTGAGAAAATGAACCTTGGTATTTTCAAGATGCAATCCCATTTAGAAGCCTGTGGTTATAATACTTCTTTCAGAAAACCTAGCACATGTGCTTCGATGTATAATCCAAGAAGATAAAGAACATCCTGTTTTTAGGTCTTCTTTCCTCCTGCATTCTTATCTCTTTCCCCCCATCTGCAAGAGCCCTGGTATTTTCATCTCACACTGTTGTGGGGAGAGGGACACATATGAGTTTATGTATAAACTTGGATTTTAGTTCATTAAAATAGAGATGACTAGCAAGGAGCTGCTGATTTATAGAAAACTGTGTCCTTCCCTTTTAGAATCAGCACATTACCGTGACGGAAGTCTTAATGAAGAAATACTAAGGGAGCATTTTCTGCAGTCACTTCTACTGCTCCTCAAATTTTCCTAAGCAGATTTTTCTTTTCTGAAAGTAGAAAATGTTTTTCATAATTTCTATAATGTACTTTTAAAATTTGATCACTCCATCTTTTTTTTGTTTTGTTTTGTTTTGTTTTTGTTTTTGGTTTTTTTTTTTTTTTGGTTTTTCGAGACAGGGTTTCTCTGTGTAGCTTTGCGCCTTTCCTGGAACTCACTTGGTAGCCCAGGCTGGCCTTAAACTCACAAAGATCCGCCTGGCTCTGCCTCCCGAGTGCTGGGATTAAAGGCGTGCGCCACCACCGCCCGGCCACTTCATCTTTTTAAGGATATCTCATTTCCAAAAATATAAAACACTTAAGGACAGTTTGTAGCTGGGTGTGATGGTGCACATCTAAAGCCCAGACACTCTGGAGGCTGACACAGAGGATCCTGAGTTCATAGTCAGCCTAGACTGCATAAAAATACCTTGTCACAAACATCAAAAGAACATTTGTAGAAAAGAACACAACAAAACATTGAGTTAATATCTAAATTAACTACCTTATGAAATAGTTTATTTATCACAGTGCTAAAAATATCTTTACAGTTTTTGAGTTGTTAATTTACATGTCAAAAACTGCAAGTTTTAAAAATATTTTTCTAATGTAAAATTTCCACCAAAAAGAAAAAGTTATTTTTGTTTGTTTGTTTGTTTGGGTTTGTTTTGTGTTTTTGCTTTTGCAGGGGTTGTTTTGTTTTGTTTTGATGTATGCATGCATTCATGGGTGCGTGCGTGTGTGTGTGTGTGTGTGTGTGTGTGTGTGTGTGTGTGTGTGTGGTGTGTGTTCAGTTTCTCACTGTTTCAATTTCCACACAGCTTCTACTTTAACTTAACTCTTAGGTCTAATAAAAATAATGTTCTCTATTAATATCTTTTGGAAATTATTTTTATTGCAAAGTTTTTAAGAAAGAAAAATGCCTTGTGGTTGAAGTCTAAATATTTACCTTACACTTACATGCGTTCAGACAGGTCTCTAAAGTTTGTTGTCACACAACGAACCATAATGCTAGCCAGACTTAAATAACAATTCTTTGTCATTGGCTTCACCTGACACCATAGCAGTCAGTGCCTTCCATTTAGAGAAATACTGCTTTAGAGAAAGGGATTTGGTTTTTGACATAATGTCTAGTGACCATGACTCTAAGTGATCATATGTGTCACATGATCAAATCAGACCTGATACAATTTATAGGCTTTACCTCATAACCCAGTTTATTAATGGTTTAATAGAAAGACACCACATGTTCTTGCTTGGAAGAGACTAGAGAGCAGGTAAGCAAATGGTAACTCTTGGGTCAAATATGTCTTGCCACTTATTTTGTGATCTAAGGTTCATATACTAGGTTCTGCGTTGTCCATGGGTCCTTCCACACTGCAACAGCAGAATTATAACAAACACCACATGGCCCATAAACCTTAAGGTGAATACATTTGGTCATTTATCATTAAGGTTATCTGGAGGCTAGAGAGATGGCCCAGTGGTTAAGAATGCTTGCTGCACAATCCTTGAAGATCAGAATTGGAATCCCAGCACTCAGGTAATAAGCTGTGTGTCTTACAATCAGCTTTGAGGAATCTGGCACCCTCTACTGGCTTCTGTGTATGAACAGGCTTGAACATGTACATACACATTCATATATACTCACAAGGGTGTGTGCATTCACACATACAGAGACATATATAAATAAATATAATATTTTTTTTAATGTTTGCTGGTTCCTCCTCTGGATACCACTGTACTTCAAAAATACCCTCTCTGTACTGTGTTAGGACATGTGCTTATTTTTATTAAATATTCATGATTTAGCAATAAATGTAGAGGTATTAAATGCTATTGATTGCCATGCTTACTAACAATTGTAAGTCATCTCCCCATCAATCCACAAGTGCCAGGTTCATTTACAATAGGCAATCTATATAGACCATTCATTCTGCAGTGGCATTTTACACTATTCATAAATGTCCTCAATGATAAGTCTCCCAAGCCACTTACTATTTTGCAAGATAGTCATTTAAACTTGGTGTGTTAAGATGTGAGATATTTCCATTTCTGTGAGTGAGGGGCCTTTGGCTGGTGAAATGCTGCAAACTGAGATTCTCAGAGGCTAAGGCTAGCCGGCTCTGTGAGAAGTCTTTTCTCTGGTCTTCTCTGCTAGAACCCAACTGCTGTGAAAACTGAACAGGAGAATAAGCCTCTGAGTGTGCAACCTCAGTGGAGCTCCTAACCCATCAACAGGTAGCATGTGCAGGGCCTCTGAAAGCCCAGCATAAGCTCTGCTGTCTGTAGCTGTGCATTGTTGAGTGGAAACCACTGAGGGGCCCCAGCAAGAACCACCCAGCTGAGCTATACCATCCTGCTGAATCATGACAAAGAGTTTAAGCTATGTAGGCTGGGGTGACTCCTCACATAGAAGCAGATGACTTGAACAACCGTTAAAAGCATTTCCCAAGTAAACTCTCCATTTTCTTTTTATTTCTATCTCCAGTCCTTTTTGCAAGCAAGTATTTTGAGACAATCTCACTGAGTTGCACAGCCTGAACTTAAAATCACTGAGTAGTCTAGGCAGGCCTTTAACTTATGGACCTCTTACCTCAGTCACCAAGTATCTCAAATGATACCTCTGTACCACCTTCCTGGTTTCCATGATCTTTTTACTTATAAATACTGTAGTCTGCCTATTGGCATAGATGCAAAGGAATTTTTTTCTTTTTATTTTTTTATTAAGAAAATTTTTCTATTCATTTTACATACCAATCAAAGATCTCCCTCTTCCCTCCTCCTGCCCCTCCAGCCTCCCCCCGCAGCCCACCCCCATTCCCTTTTACAAGAAGATAAGGCCTCCCATGGGGATGTACCTTTAGTAGGGGTAGGTCCCAGTCCCACCCCTTGCCTCAAGGCTAAGCAAGGTGTCCCATCATAGGCAGTGAGCTCCAAACAGTCTGCTCATGCACCATGGATGGATTCTGATCCTACCGCCAGGGGGCCCCTTAAGCAGATCAAGCTATGTCTCCTATGCAGAGAGCCTAGTCCAGTCTCATGCAGGCTCCTCAGCTATTGACCTAAATTTCATGAGTTCCCACTAGTTTGGTTTGGTTGTTTCTGTAGGTTTCCCCATCATGATCATGATGAACCTTGCTCATAGAATCCCTCTTCTCTCTCTTCAACTGGACTCCTGGAGCTCAGCCTAGTGTTTGGCTGTGGATCTCTTCATCTGCTTCCATCAGTTACTAGAGAAAGGCTCTATGATGACAGCTACAGTATTCACCGATCTAATTACTGGGGTGAGCCAGTTCAGGCTCCCTCTCCACTATTGCTAGTAGTCTAAGCTGAGGTCGTCTTTGAGGATTCCTGAGAACTTTCCTAGCAGCGGTTTCTCCCTATTCCCATGATGTCTTCATTTATCATGGTATCTCTTTCATTGCTCTCCTACACCATCCCTGTTCCAGCTCAACTATCCCATTCCCTTATGTTCTCATACCCCATCTGTTGTGAATACATGTTGCTGTGATTGATTGATAAATAAAACACTGATTGGCCAGTAGCCAGGTAGGAAGTATAGGTGGGACTAGCAGAGAGGAGAATTGGGGGAACAGAAAGGCGGAGTCAGGGAGATGCTGCCAGCTGCCGCCATGAGGAGCAAGATGTAAAGTACCGGTAAGCCACGAGCCACGTGGCAAGATATAGATTAATAAAAGTGGGTTAATTTAAGATAGAAGAACTAAACAGCAAAAATCCTGAGCCATTAGGCCAACAAGTTTAAATAATATAAGCGTCTGTGTGTTTATTTTATAGGTGGGCTGTGGGACTGCTGGGGCTTGGCGGGAGCTAGAGAGTAGCTCTCCAGCTACACCCATTCCCTACCTTCCATTGCCCACACCTCATCCCCAGTTTAATCATGGAGATCCCCTTCCCAGAGTGATCCATGTATCCCTCTCTGGGTCCTCCTTGTTAGCTAGCTTCTCTGGAGCTGTGGGTTGTACTCTAGTTATCCTTTGCTTTACACCTAGTATCCACTTATGAGTGAGTACATATTACGTTTGTCCTTCTGAGTCTGGGTTACCACACTCAGGATAATATTTTCCAGTTCCATCCATTTGCCTGCAAATTTCATAATGTCGTTGTTTTTCATTGCTGAGTAGTACTCCATTGTGTATATGTACCACATTTTCTTAATCAGTTCTTTGGTTGAGGGGCATCTAGGTTGTTTCCAGGTTCTGGCTATTATAAATAATGCTGCTATGAACATAGTTCAGCATGTGTTCTTGTGGTATGATTGTGCATTTCTTGGGTATATATGCCCAAGAGTGGTATAGCTGGGTTTTGAGGAAGATTAATTCCTAATTTTCTGAGAAACTGCTATACTGATTTCCAACTATATAAGCTTGCATTCCCACCAACAATGGAGGAGTGTTCCCCTTGTTCCATATCCAATCCAACATAAGCTGTCTTTAGTGTTTTCGATCTTGGCCATTCTGACAGGTTTAAGATGGTATTTCAGTGTCGTTTTGATTGATGCAAGGGAATTTAACTAAAGTGAGTCTGTCAGGCATCCCAAATTTTAAAAACGGGGGTGGGGGGAGATGACAAAGAAATTGCATGCCAGCCACTAGCCATTTCCTTCACAGTGTTCTTACCAACTGGAAATTCATTCTCAGTATTGTTTTATTTTGTTTCACAAAGTCCCTAACAGCCAGTGAAGTTCCATAGCCCTTCCTGAAGTATTCACATCTGTCTTGCCCTTAGTCTGCATATGCTGTCACAAAGGTTACACGCATTTGACTTTGCAGCTCAGAACATCAAACCCCTTGTTGAATATAGAAACATCTGTGTCTAGACACATTTTCACTTACATGGCAACTGCCCACTGAATACTCAAAGATGTGCAGAAAGGATACATGGAAATTAAGCTCTTAATGTGTATAATTGTTAGTTCCACCAAGTGAAAAAACTTACAGCTCACTTAAGTATCCATAGCACATAGAAGAATCCCCAAGACAACCTGCTTTGATCCATGTGTGCAACAGGCATCAGTCACGACTCTGGGAGTCTGCAACAGTGGGACCCAGTGTGCAATGAATGTGAGGAAACCCATCAGGCCTCTGCTGACTGCAACCTTGTACTCCTGATTGCAGTTGGGGTGGACTGAGACAGGATGAGAAAACCCTATCATTGTGTAGAGATTGCTTTTTTGAACTTGGCTGTTGGTGAAGGTGAGTATTGTAGTGGAGAAATATGGAAAATTGTCCTGGAGTGAAACAGATTTATCCCCACAAAAGCTCTCTGTGGGTCTTCATCCATGAAAAAGATCAGGATAAATGAAACTCTCCTGATTGTTATTCCATGGTGGTATGTGTGTGTATATATATGTAATAGTATATAAATATATGTGTAAATACATATAATTACTTACAAATTATGACGTCTGTCAAATGTTCCTTGTAGCTTTTTTTTATGTCTCTCTTGGATTTCTATTGTTTTATGCTTTGCTTCTTTTTAAAGCAATCTTATTATGTCAAGGCTGGTACTGAGATCATGGTATTCCTCCTCAGTCTCCTGAGTGATAGGTTTATAGGCATGTGTCACCATGCTTGGTTCTCAGTTCTTTTTGTATTAATGATATCCACCACCCAAATATCTATGACACTATGGCATCAAGCCCTTCTGCAGGCTCCTCTCACATAGTGGCCTGCCTCGTGATATTCTTTGGTTATTCTGGAGGACTCTAGGGCTCCTATCTACCTCTAGGACTTGGTCAAATGCCTTTCTCAGATTGCCCTCTCTTGTCCACCTCTGAACATCTACCTTCCTCACGCTCATTTCACAAATCACCTTCCCTAAAAAGCAAACATTCCTCCCTGTAACTAAAAGGAACCATGCTCTCCGAAAACACACTTTCCTATTCAAATAAATCAATCCCTACCTACCCTGACTGTGATGTCCTTGAAGGCCAAGTTTGCCCTGTTTCTGCATCTCTGGTGTCTAGTACAATGTTGTGCAATAGCCTCTCATAAAATGAATGAGCCATTGATGTCTAAAAGGCTATGGGATCCCTTAAGAAGTGTTTTAGGCAAGCAAAGGCTGCATATGTGGGGAAAGATGTTCAAGAGACTATCAAGGATTTCAGGAAAATATGTAGCTTTCTCAATTAACACTGTACACACTTTGTAGATGACTTGTCATTAGTGTTATTATACAAAGGATGAGGCCATTGTCACTGCCTTATAATTGGTCTTATTACTAACACAGAGATAGTGGAAACACAAATGTCCTTGTATCACCCACATTTTGAAGGTCATATACATATATTTTGATGAGATTTAGCAAAGATCCTATAAACAATACAAATTATTATTCTAATTTTTATTATTTTATCACCAACAAATTCTATGCATCTAAGTTCATGTCTTTCAAAACAATGGCTTTATAAGAGGATCATGTAATATTTTAAATTTTCAAGTACTTTAATTTTTTTTCAAAAGACAAATATCATTAATCCTAGTATTCATATAGAGTAATGTATAAATTACATGCTGACTTCCACAGTTCATAGGATAAGACGGTTGTTTCCTAGTCTAGAATAATTTCAAACAATGTTGAGTTTTCTCTAAGTCCAGAAAACAACCCTATGTAATTATCAGAAAAATAATCTTCTATATATTTTTTTCTTGATACTAGTTAAGCATGAACCACTTATCATTCCTGGGATTTAATATACTGTCTGCTCTTACGTAATGAGGAAGGAACACCCTGTTATATAGGGCTTCAGGGAAAACTAAGAGAGCTAGAGACAGGGCAGGTGGGTATGCACCCACTGCAGCCCTAGGGCATACACAGTGGGTCTGCAGCTACAGTGCTTAAGCCCAGGTACATTCTGTCTATGAAAAGTTAAGCTTAAAGAACAACATATTTTAGACACCTCAGATGTCGTAGACTCTGTTCAATGTCTTACAATTGCATCAAATTTCCACAGCAACCCTGAAAGGGTTTTTAATGAGGACTTCATTTCATAGGAAGAAACCTGAGGCACCAGGAGAAACAACGATTTTGCCAAATAAAGAATTTTGCAAACAAATGGTTTGGTTTGGGATTCACAATCTATGCTATTATCAGGACAGGAGCTCGGGGGCTGGAGACTGTTACATAACAGTATTGATTCCAGACGGCTAAACTTCAGCTGTACCTGCCCCTCTCTAGAGCCTTCAATTCTATAGCAAAGCACTGTCATTGCCAGGAGGAACAGTGTGGTAAAGAATACCAAATTCTTACTGATGCCTCAAGCTTCCGCTGACCATTCTCAACCTGAAGTTTCAAAACTGGCAATTCCACCTTGTCCTCATTCTAATGCCCTTCAAGTTCATCCTGCAGCACTGCTGTTTAACCTCATGCAGCCTCCTTTCAGACCAACACCTTTCCTTGGCTTACAAGGAAACAGTTATTTGCCTCTCTGTTTTTTTTTTT
>CABHPR010149094.1:28935-45581 GCA_902168415.1 Peromyscus melanophrys | reverse complement strand
AAAAAAAAAAAAAAAAACTAGCCGGGCAGTGGTGGCACACGCCTTTAATCCCAGCACTCGGGAGGCAGAGGCAGGAGGATCTCTGTGAGTTTGAGGCCAGTCTAGTCTACAGAGCGAGATCCAGGAAAGGCACAAAGCTACACAGAGAAACCCTGTCTCGGAAAAAAAAAAAAAACTAATTGGAAACTGGACAGTATAGTTCAGTGGTAGAGTACTTGCATCCCATGTGCAAGGACCTAGGTTCAATTCCCCTGCAAAATGAAAAACAACAAACAAAAAAAAGACTCTTTAGAAGACACATGGAAGAGGAGGAGGAGGAAGAAGAGGAGGAGATGATTAAAAGCATTGAAACTCCATAAAAGATAAGAATTTTCTCCTATTCCGTTTTGCTTTATCACTTATTGCTGTGGGACGTCCTGTATGTTGTTAATATATGTTGTTATGATTTATTGATAAATAAAACACTGATTGGCCAGTAGCCAGGCAGGAAGTATAGGTGGGACTAGCAGAGAGGAGAATTGGGGGAGCAGGAAGGCAGAGAGGAGGAGATGCTGCCAGCTGCCACGATGAGGAGCAGGATGTAAAGTACTGGTAAGCCACGAGCCATGTGGCAACATATAGATTAACAGAAACGGGCCGAGTTAAGTGTAAGAGCTAGTCAGTGGTAGGCCTGAGGTAATGGCCCACCTACAACTTATGTAAAGAACAGTACCTGTTACACATCGATATATTCATTGAAAGGATGAATAGATGAATGACTGAATTTATGAATGGATCTTTTTTCCACTGTAAATTTAATGACTGTGTCCTTTGTCATGTTTTCCACCAAAGTTTTCTTTTCCTTTAGTGACTTTTTTAATTTCATTTGTTATTAAGAATAATAATCCCCTCATATTTAGTGCAAATGATTTATCAAATTTATCTTTTGTCTTGGATTATTTACATATTAAGGAATGCTATAACATGAGGCCAGCCAATTCATTCAGCTCTCTTTTATAACTTCTTCCAGCCATTGTTATCTACAGAAAGGCCTTCATGATTTCAGGGAGCCAAGGCAGCTGTCACAACTGCTGGGCTGGCCCATCTTCTCCCAAGTGGCCCACTTCACAGGCATCTGGCGGAGTTCCCATCCCAAGGAGACTCTTCAGTCCCCAAAGATCCTTTTGGACCTCGCTCTTTTGCATAATTACTAGGTGAGATCATCTGTTTAGGATACCACTGGTCCATCACCATGGAGATGATGAGATGTCAAAACACTGGCAGGACAAAGTCAAGGAAGAAAGTGAAGGGATGAAGCCCAAGGACCCAAAACATATCCCCAGGAATCCATGAAGTCACTTTTGCACATACAACATCCCAGGTGTCCGATCTGTTTGAAAACATACACCCTCCCATCCAGCCAGGAATGTGGCTGCCTCAACTATAGGAGAGAAATTCCTGGTCCTCCTGTCCTCCAGGACCCCCCAGCTTGACCTTGAACTTGCTGATGTCCTTGGTGGATTCTCAATTCTGCTTTCCTGTTTCTCTTCACAGTCTAGCTCTCTGCTTCTACTCACAACACATCATTCTTGTCCCCTCTGACCCCTACAGATTCAAATCTGCTCTGCCCCCTACCTCCAGTGGAATCTCTCTAAGGCAAGAATCAGATGACCTAACATACTTTACATATCCTGTAAAATTCAGTGACTAACCACTGCTATGGAGGGGCTAAATTTTTTATGATCTGGCCTTTTTTTGTTTTCATCTGACCTCTTCCCATGCTTTTCTTTATCATACCCTGCTCTAACTACATTCTGCCAAGCATTTGAAAACTCTCCTTTGCCTCCTAAAAGATCACATAGATTCCAAATAGTGGAGCTGGGATTCAAATCTTTCCAACAATACAAGTGTGGCCCTTCCAGTAGCTAGGGTGGTTGACCTACCAGCCACACTTTTCTGTAAGTGTCTCATGGTCAGCACCAAGAGTTCCACATCCCAGCAAACCTCTCTGTCAAAGAGAAACTCCACAGTTCAATACCTCTATCCATTACTGCTGCCTTTTCTTCCTTCACACAGTTCCTCTTTTGTGTACCCCAGGATGCTTCCAAGACCACCCTGTACTCAAGAAGTGCATTCCCCCTATCCTGCTACCTGCCTGGTCCAGCCTCCACTCTAACAAATCACCTCCCTTATGAAAGATGCATTTTGTTACCAACCTCTCTTACCAGAAGAATTTCTTCACCTTGGAACCAAGGTCCACCTATCTCCATGGCCTCAATGATACTCAAGAAGTGAGGTCTCATTAGCATTTTCACTGAATAGGCTTAGTCTGGTAAGGACTGCTCTGCTGGTCACCTGGAGACCACTCCTCACCTCACTGTGAGCTTTCCAGAAATAACTTTGCAGTCAGTAAACTCGGGAGTGGGTCACTTTCTGAGTCTCTCCAGCAGTAAATATGACCCAAAAGGCTATTCTATTTGGCAGAGGCCTCACTGGCTCTATGGTACAAACCTGATCCAATCTCTTCTGCTGCTAGGGGTCAAGCCCATTAACCTCTATCAAACCCCTCCTTGAAAATCTCCAAGAATATTAGCTTGTGAGATCCATCACAAAGCTGTTCTTTGGGAGCGTGGGGAGGAGATGTGCAAAATCCATCACCTCCCAAATGGCTTCCATTCTGAAGATGAGAAAGGAGAGTGCCTATTCTTGACAGTGCCAGAAGGGAGCTAGACCTCCAGCTGCACCTGCACAAAACCTGTTCTAGCCTAATGTGTTGGGTGCTGCAAAGAGAGGAGAATGGCAAAGCTTTCACTTATACCTGGATGTGCCGCTTCAGTGGACAGGAAGCTGCGAAAGAGACCAAAAAAAGGGGCAACCTCCATTGTCAAGTGAAAGAAAGAGTTCAGATTGAGGCTGTTTCTGATTTATCCAAATGAGTCTCGCTGCTCTGACAAGTAATTGTTGGAATTAAAGCCAGCTGACAGGTGTCAAAACACCAGCATCAGTGTCCACTGGCTGCATGTGAGGGACAGATATTTGATCCAGCTACCACCTTCTCCCTCTTGACTCTGTATCATGATGAAAGCAGTGAGTCCTGCCCTCCCACCTCCACCCCAGCTTTCCCCTGAACGGGACACTCGGTGAGCATTAGCGAATAATTAATCTTAGCTGTTGGAAGAAATGCAGAAGTAAAGGAGTCAAGGAAACAGCAGAAACTGTGCCCACAAAACCAAGGAATAAGACCCACAATTCAATGTGTTGTTAGTCAGGTCTCATCAATGGGACAAAATAGCCAATATAACTTACAAGGAGTGAAGGTTTATTTGGGTTCACAGTTTCCCAGGTTTCAGCCTGTGTTCATTTTCTTTTACTATTTCTGGGTCATAGAAAGGCAGACCATCCCAGTGGGGAGGGGAATGTGTTGTAGGGGGCAAAGCTGCTCACTTCATGGCAGCAAAAGAAGACTCAGAGATGAAGACGCAGGGATAGGATATAACCTCCAGGGTATTCCCTTGGTGATCTACTTCCTCTAACTAGCACCTACCTCCTAGACATCTCCTAATAATGGCGTCAAATCACTAATCCATCAGTGATTAATCCACTGAGGAAGCCATAGTTGTCCTGATCCGATCACTTCTCAAAGCCTGGCATCTCAGTTATATTTAATGCATGAGCCTTTGAGTGACATTTCAGGTCCAGCCAGCCAGTGGCCATCCCAGCCAGAGAGTTGTATAGACAACAACCAATAGGAGAGCATTTCTACATGCACACCCTTAAGTACACAATGCACTCTCCCCAATGTTCATTTTCTCACGTTGACCTCTGCACGCAACACAAGGGACAAAAAATTCCTGTGAAACAGTGAATGTGAGAGGCAGAGAAGCTCAACAACCTGTCCGTGTATCGCTGGTAAGAAATGAGGCCACACTTATACCCAGTCTGTCCCTACAACCAGCCCAGCTTTTACTTCCTCAACCAACTCTACTAGCATTTACCAGTACCGGGCATGGTTCTGATATTCGCTCATTTTGTCATCTTAGTGGCCTCTGGACACTCTTCTTTGCTTTACACCATGTCCTTCAGTACCTACACTGCCTAACACCCTAAAAGGTGTCTTTGTGACCACTGAACTTCTACGGTTCATCCCACCAAACTGAATAAGCATTATGTATGCCTACAGTGTACTAGGCATGGATCAAGAATCATAGATAGGAAACAGACCCACACCCATCTCCCTAGACCATGGCCAGTTCATGTCCATCTGTTTCCATCTGTCAACCCAGTAAGCCAGTGGACTGGGCTAGAACTCCCCAAGAGGAGCAAATGGGAACCTACAGCTTGTGTGGAGAGTCCGAGAGGAAAGAAAGGAATTCCAAACAAAACAGGGGTGAAGAATTCTCTTTAGTGCCCTGGCTGGCAGGAAATGTAGGTGCCTGGTAGCCAAGGAAATGGTTTGGGAATCTGTGATCACAAATCTTGTTCACACCACAAGATGTAAACACCCATCTGACCAGACAGACAGCTTCTTCACACACACACACACACACACACACACACACACACACACACACACACACACTTTTTGGCTTCTTTAAGGGTGTTTGCCTAAGGGCAAGGCTTCCACAACAACTGAGCAAGAAAATTTCTTCTACAAGGAGGGGTGCTTTCTACTTGTGAAGGACCACACTCTCTTACAGACAGACTTAGTTGATCTCTCTCCTCTATTTTACTTAAATGCTCTCTTCTCCAAACCAGCACCCTAAGCCAGTCATTGCTACCACAGCGCTAACTGCTGCCATCAGGCTGTAGAGTCTCCTGTCAGTCCTTGGGACCCAGCTCCCAATATGGATGTCAGCACTCAGTTCATCATGGAAACAGCGTTGAGCAAGCATCCTCTTCTCTCAGTTTCTTTGCTCCAAAGCAAAGCAAATCTGCCTTACTCCGAGATGACTGCCTGCCTAGGCAGGAGACTGGAAGGCTTTGGAATGCTGGACTCTTGAAAGCAGCCCCCCCACGCCAAGCACCTGTCCATCCATAGATAGCTGTCCTTTCCAGGGAGGCCAGGCTAAGGAACAATAGCTTTCATGAGGACTCTCCTCTGTCCTGTTGCTGAGCTTTAAGGAATTTTTCTCCCAAAGCCTGCATTAATCCATTTTTAGCTTCTCCAGCCCCTGGAAATGCAGGTGTAATGGTTATCCCCGCCACAAAGACCTAAGGGATTAGAGCCAAAACTCTTCTCCAAGCCCTCCAGATTTGTGGGTCTCAAGTTAAAAAAAAAAGAAGAAAACATAAAAACACCATCTCTTTGCATAGGAAAAGTGCTAGTCTGAATATCAACAATCATCATCTCTTCCCTGCCCACAGGACACTTGCAAGGCTGGGTAATTGCCTGAAGCCACCACAAGAAAGGTAGGACCATTGTGTTGATCTCAGAAGCTACTGGCCTCCTTTATCTGGATCTGAACCAAGGAAGAGTGAGTATTGTACTTCATATAAAGACTGCCAGCTCAGAGTGGCCAGCTAGGTAAGGTAGTTCCAAGGTGGAAACCAGAACAGCTTAGAATGAAGGCGTGGCATCCCCTGGTGACCACTGTACATGGAACAGTATCTAACATCGGGTATGTAAAGCATACAGCCCAGCTAAGATGCTATGAGAAAAGAGATGATGGGAAAGTTTGAATGGCTTCTCAGAGAACCTAGTGTCTTCTTCCCTTGGCTTCATACATCCACATGAAATGCCACTGTCATCATTATAAGTCTTTGAATTTTTTTAAATGGACCCACAGAGTTGGAGAGGTTGCTCAGTGGTTAAAGGCACATATTTCTCTTACAGGGGACCTGGCTTCAGTTCCTAGCACTCCTATGACAACTCACAACCATCTGTAATGCCAGTTCCAGGAGATCTAATGCCCTCTTCTTGCCTCTATGGGTATTCCATGCACGTGGTACACTTACATACAGGCAGGCAAATCTACATATACACATAAAATAAAAATGAATCTTTAAAAAAGAAAGACCAAAAAGTTAACAACAGTATCCCAGGGTAGCCCCTGGAGACACTAGTTGCAAATTGTCAGTCCCAAGACCTCGAATTAAGATAAATGCTGCCGATAAACCATTATATATCAAGTACCTCTATGCTATATAGTTCTTAGCAAAGAAATTCTCGTTTCAGTTTAAGAGACTGAGGACCTTGTCTCAGAGCTGAATCGAGACAGTGTCTACAGTGGAAAGTACACAGGAGAGATGGGCCAGTAATACCATGTCAGAGTTGCGTGTCTCCTGAATTCTTCTGATACTCTGCCCTTTTGCAGATGGAATGAACAGAAACACCACCATACTAGAATATGACGAGTTCCTAATCCCGTAAGACTGGAGTCCTTATAGACCATAGGTAGGGCACACAAGGAAAAGTGCCATGTGAGGAAGAAGGCAGAAAGAAGGGTGACACACTCCAAGTCAAGGACACCAAAGAATATACATGATAAGCAAAGACCAGACGGCAGGGAGAATCCTGGTGGAGATCGTCCCTCACTGCCATCAGCAGACACCAGTCCTACCACAAACAACCTGGACTTGGGCCTGGTTAAGATTTCTGTTGTTCCGCACACTCAGTTTGGTTTGGCAGCCCCATTACAGCAATGGATAATTTTCTCTATGGACATCCTCAACTCCGTATTCTTCTACGTTTCCTCCTGGCTGACAAATTCTCCTCTGGATCCTGAGCCAAATCCCCCATGTTCTCAGAGTTCTATATACATCACTGTCCTGACATCAGCAACCTACTCCTTCATTTTCTTTCCATACTCTGTGACCCCCTAGACCAGTGGTTCTCAACCTTCCTAACACTGTGACCCTTTAATACAGTTCCTTATGCTGTGGTGAGCCCCCACACACACACAACCATACAATTATTTTGGCTGCTACTTCATAACTGTAATTTTGTTACTGTTATGAGTCATAATGTAAATATCTGTGTTTTCCCGATGATCTTCAATCCCTGTGAATGGGTTGGCCAACCCCAAAGAGGGTCGCGACCCACAGGTTGAGAACAACTGCCCTAGATGCTTTCAAACTATTTGTCTGCCAAAAGAGATACACCAATTTTCAGCCTACCCCTTCTAGAATGGGGAGCCCAACTGCTTACTTGGCATCTTCAGGTGAATACCCATCAGGCATTGCAACCTTTCTGTCTGAAGAAACTTGGCCATTGAAGGGATTTCCCTGAAGAAGAAACACCTCTCAGGCCAGAAGAAATTGAAGCTGTGTCCCAGGTAGAGGACTCTGTCCTTGCACTTTGGTTCAAGAGGGTTGAGTCCCAGTTCAGGGAATAAGACCCGTGATGAGCCCTGAGTGTGTTTCCATTCTAGCCAAGAAGAACCAATGACAGCAGCCTTCCATTACCTGTAGAATGGACATTCAACAGCCCCAGTGGACAGGCCCGTGTATAGTATGTTCTTTCTTGAATTTATATGCCTATGTTTAATTTATAAATTTGGCACTCTAAGAGATTAATAACGATAATATAGGACAATTATGATAAAACATTAATACTATAATAAAATGCCGTATCATTACTCACGGCTACTATTAAGTACAATAAGGATTGCTTGAATGCCGGCATTGTAAAACAATGCCAGCTAATCTTACAACTTAGAAAGTGACTGGGTGATGATGGGCAAGGAGTGCGTACATGGTGGACACCCTAGACAGAGGCGCTGGTTTGTGTCCTGGGCAGGACCTCATACGACACAGCAAGATTTTATTGTCCTACTCAGAAGGGCATGTGATTTAAAATACGAATGATTTATTACTGGAATGTTCCATTTAATGGATCACAGTTAACTTGCAAGCATGGAAAGTCAAACCACAGAGGAGAGGGACTGGGTGGCTACAGAAAACCTTTCACCATCATTAACACACAAGCCAAATTCGCCTTATGACGAACAAGCAACTCCTATTTTATGTTCCCAAACAAGTGGCCCACCACCTGGTGAGGGAGGCGAAGGACTTCACTGATACTGGTGAAGATGAAGGAAGAAAACGGGAGAGTGTACTGAACAGACAAGTCATGCCAATCAGCAGGTCCATTGTTCTGTGCATATACGTTCTTCCAAAAAACATCAGTATCCCTCCAGAGGTAGAACAGAATTCAAACTTTGCCCCACAGGCTCAGAAATGACATGACGTGCTGTTTTTCTAATGTGCAAACAATGCCAGGAAGCAATATTCAGGAACCCCAAACCAACATTTTCAAGCACTTTGGAAGTCTGAACCTTAAATAAAATAATTAAAATTTTTCATTTCATGGAAATAAGATTCTCTCCCTCCTCTGTGACCCTCCCTGGCTGTACAGATAGCAACTCTCAGAGCTCTATAAACTTCTCTCCGACCCAGAGCTTTGGAAGAACATACACATCCATGATTCTAATGGACCACTACTTCAGGTGGCCCCAGTGAAGTTTACTCTATGGTCTTTTGGTATTTCTGAGTCCATTCCTCTCAGGACATAGCCATCTCAGAGTACGCCACCATCTGGGACCCACCGCAGCCTGAGTCTGCCACACGCTCTGCCATGCTGTCACAGAAGAACATGGCATGACAGCACACAGGCACCAAGGGTTCTGGGATTCCCTGGTGGCACTCACTGCTAGAGCACTGACTGGGAGAAGATGTTGATAACAACATAGATGCTGAAAGCATGCATAGTCCTGAATGCCCAAGTATTTGCCCTGGAAAACTTCGCCCAAGCTGAGTTCAAGGTCACCTGTGAGCTTCCCTGGAACTGACTGCCCTTCCGATTCCAGGCACAGCAACTGTCCGTCCTTACAAAGGCCCTAAAGAGGTGCATCGGCAACAGGAAACTTCTGGGGTCTAAGTCAGGACCCTCGGTGCCAATGACATGTCTTCTTCCTAGGCCTTCCCCAGTTCCCTCTCTCCAGTTTCCATGACCATGTACAACCTATTTTCCAGGGGACAGACACAAGGGAAGACATGCCAAAGCACAGTAGGAAAAGCCAGATGTGACTTCACCCAGAAATCAAAGATCAGTAGTGAATAGGCCAACAGGTCTTCCCACACCATCAATCTGTCCTCTGTCCTTTCCCAGCTCTGGATCTCTCACATGCAACATTAAAGTCCAGGTTTCTGACTAGGGCCCACTTCTCGTTCCCAGCCTGAGTGTTCTCCACCTAAGAGAGCTTGCCATGAGTTCTCCCTAAAGGCCACCATGTGCTCTGGTGGGTAAGAAGCATCTAACCTAAAAAATGCATAGGGGTCCTCTGGTTTGGAGCCTACTTGGGGCCTGCTTAGAATGGGCTTGAGAGAAAATCTTGGCACCTCAGACTCTATCCGGAGCACTTGGGATACAGGAATCAGGCCCAGATGGATGAAATTACGCTTGAAATGTGAGCAAGATTACAGTGCAGGCCAGAAGAGAGGGCACAAGCCCTGGGGGGAGGGGTGAAAACGCCTGGGTTGTGTAGTGAGGGCTGGAGCCCTGCCATGGGGGGACCACTTGAATGTGGTGACAAAGCTCCCAGCTTTGCCAGCGATGCAGAGTCAGCCCAGAGCTTTGAGCAGGAGAGGGAGAGGTGCTAGTTAAAGTAGATGGGGCAATGCTGGCCAGGAAGGGCAGAGTGTCTCCACATCTCTGCCAGCCAGGCCTGAGCCTCCGCCCCACCTCTACCCACAGCTCAGCTCATAAATTCCTTGAAACTCAATATTAACAGAACTTCCCTCGATTCCTCCACACTAAGTCTTGTCCCTGCTAATGACACTGGAGTTCATGGCAGGAGGTTAGTTCCTACATTAGAGACAAGGATTGATTCTCCAATGTGAAGAAAGAAACATGATATGGCGTGGACCCGACGTGGGGCTGAGGCAGGACAACAGAGGTAAACAGTAGCGGCAGGGCAGTGAAGAGGTCAGCAGGCAGGAGGGTATGGAGGCTAGAGAAAACACGACTCCTGAAGCCAGCCCAGCATATGTAGTGGACAGAGGGCACTGGAAGTGTAGAAGACATCAACTGCAAATGGTTCTGCGCAGAAGGCAATAAAGCAAGCCGCCCTGCCTCTGGAGCCATGCTGTCATCCCTCTCCCATACATCCCATGCACTCTTCATCCCTCTCCCATGCACTCTCCCATCCCTCTCCCATGCATCCCATGCACTCTCCCATCCCTCTCCCATACATTGGTCATATTCTTCATTTGTGTTTCTGGGTCTGTCTCACCAAACAATACCTGGCGGCGGCAGCGGTGGTATGTGACACACCTAACATGAAACAGTCTCAGCCCAGAAAGATTGTGTTAAGTGAAGGAAAACACAGCTCCGAGAACACCTGAAATCCATAAAATACATGTTCTACGAGATCCCTACTCAACGCCTCAAGTGCTTCAGGATGGACTCAGTTCCTCCAGTCGCTGGCTGGCTGATCCAGTTCAATGCAATGGCCAAGAGACCAAAGCAGTACACTTCTCCCCAGTGCTGGGACGGTGGACAGCTGCTAGGCAGTGACTTCCCGACATTTCCTTCTGTGCCTTACCCCTGTTGACCTCAACCCTCTTTGCAGCTTTAAATGTCACATTTAGGCATTGCTGGCTTCCACACAGCTCTCCCCTGTCCAGCCCTCTTCACTGTAACTCAAGAGCTGTACAACCAACAACCATTTCAAAGCCTGATGAGCAACTCAAATTTAGCCTGTCCCAAACCAAGGTCCTCACCTCTCACCAGGCCCAGACTGTGTTGTCAAGGCTGTCTCCTCAGGCAGAGCAAGGCCTTACTTCTAGCTGCCAAACTGTGGTGGTTGTGTGATGGGGGCAGAGATTACACATAGTCCTAGACTTTGGCTGAAGCCTTCAGTGACCAAAAGTAGGAGAAATCAACTTCTGATGTTAATGAGCTGCCTGGTCTGTGGAATTTTGTTATAGCACGAACAGACTAAGAGGGTGCTTCTGTGTATTAGGCACTGTTTAGGACTGTGTATGTGTGTGTGTGTGTGTGTGTGTGTGTGTGTGTGTGTGTGTGTGTGTATGTATGTATGTATGTATGTATGTATATATGTATATACGTATGTATGTATGTATGTGATTTGTACATACATGCCGACATGCTACTGGTTTTATCTCTCTGGAAGATCCTTGACTAAGAGACATGCCTTGATCCTCTGTATCTCTAGCCTACAACGTATCAAGTGCAAATGTTTTCGGGTATTATATCCAGATTCTTACATTTGTACTTCCTCTGCTCTGATGCAGCCTACCACTCCCTCCTGCCAGGGTTGCTACAGTTCCTGACTAGACTACCTACTTACAATATGACTTTTCAAAAATGTAGGCCTCCTCCAACCTCAACAGCTTACTCTCCGTTAAAAAGCCTTAAGTGTCCCTTCACTTCATTTATTCAAAGCTAACATCCCTCCCTGGTCCAGCCTGTCTGTCCCCGACCCTATCTCTCCTCTTTTGAACTCCTTTTTTGTGCAGGCTCCTCTAGCCACACTCACATCTTTGCAATTCCTGGAACACACAGACATTCTCTCTTCCCTTGCTCCTCTTGAAGATTTTCATGAGCCCCTATATTTTCCCCCTGCCCCAAGTATTTTTACAAGCATTAACTCTTTTGTCCATCTATGTCCAGCCATCCTACCTAAAGTTAAACCTACACACACCAACGTTCTCCTATCATCATCTTATTTTATCTTTGACCTTAGCGCCTATCAACATTTGATATACTGCACACTTTTCTTATTAGCCTATTTATTATTCTACCAGCTGAAACACAAGGCCTAGGATGGACAAGAAGCTTTATCTGTTGTATGTTTCTCGCTGCTTGGCTCCAAAGCAGCGCCTAGAAGTTAGAGAATTCGTCAGTGGGTTGGAGCTACTATAACAAAACACTGCAGACTGAGTAGCTTATTAACCACACACACACACACACATACATATATGTATGTATATATGTGTGTGTGTGTGTATTATATATATATATAATTGTACTGAATATATATAAAATTGTACTGAATATATATAAAATTGTACTGAAAGCCTGAAGTCTTAGCTTAAGATTCTGGCAGAGTGTTTGTTCCTTCACAGACAGCCATTTTTTTTTTTTTTTTTTTTTTTTTGCTGACATCATATAGTAAAAAGGCAAGGCATTTCTCTGGCTCCTCTTTGATAATGGCACTAATCCAATGCAGGAGAGCTCCGCCCTCATGACCCAGTCACTGCCCAGTGTCCCATCACCCACTACCATCACTTTGAGTATCAGAATTTCAACATCTGCATTTTGAGCAGGAGTGGGCTCATCCAGACCAGAGCAGTATTTGATAAACATGAGTTTTACAAATGAATGGGTGAATAAATGACATCCAGACATAGATGAAGCGGGGTCTCTCCTCTGCTCCTGGGACAAGCATTTCTGTTTCTGAGACTGTGTGGGCTCCCATCCATCTTGTTCTGAGTGCAGAGGCTGGGGAAGCTGGAACCTGGCATTGAGCCTTCTCTCCTAGTCACATAGCTGGCTTGGAGCCCAACAAAAGTCCTGAGTGTCACATACACTCGTAATTAGGGTCTTGGAAAAGGCTCTTCACTAGGCCTTCCCCCTAATCTCTGAAACATTCCTAGTACTCAACTGGAAATGTTGAACACGGGCAGGCCTTGATTACGGTTTTCAAAATAAAGTAATGATGACATGGTCATCACAGCCCTTCCCACCCACCCCACCCCCACAAGGTCCTCAAATAAGCGGTGGAACAGTTGCAGGTTCCCCTGATAACCCTGTTCCCAGAAGAGCATGTCTCCCTCAGTGAGCGTTCTAAGTGTGGAAAAAGAGATCACTGCTTTTCTACAACTAAGAGGAGTTTTCTGTAAGTCATCTTGTTCTCTGAACAGCACACACACACAGAGACAAGGCTTAGCAACGAGCCAAGACCTCTTGAGAGAGAATCCAGAGGCAGAGTTTTGATACATGCTAAACCAAGCCAATCGTTCAGCATTTAGACAATGCTGACCATTGCTGGGCCTCCACTGTTGCCATGGTAACAGGTCAATAAGCCAGTGACCCTAATGAAGCGGACTCAGACATGAAGGGGGAAACCCTCCAGACCGACGGTTCTCAACCTGTGGGTCACCGATCATCCATCAGAAAGCACATGTTTCTGATAGTCTTAGGAACTGAGACCCAGCTCAGTAGCAAAATTACAGTTATGAAGTAGCAACAAAAATAATCTTATGGTTGGGGGGTCACCATAACATGAAGAATTGTATTAAAGGGCCAAAGTGTTAGGAAGGTTGAAAGCCACTGCTCCAGATCAGGGAGCATTGGCGTACCATCCCAAGGAGGCTCCATTGCCCTGCTGCATGAGCCAACTTGAACACGATGAATTTTCCTGAGTGCTAGGCACTTCCTTCGAGCCTCCCTAAATTATCCTCTCAACTGACAGCAGGATAGTGTCCCTGGAAGAGAAAGTACAGCTCGGACACCTCTGTTGGGATGACTAGCCAACCTTTGATCTAACTTTGACTCTCTGTTATGATCCATATCCACCCTAGAACTGTGAGTCCTCAGCTCTGGCCCCGGCTGCTGCGGCTCATACTTAGAACACATTGACATGAACCATGACAGAAGCTGCCAGTGCTCTGCACCTTGAATGTGCCAGATGTCTTGCATGTACTAACAAGGTTAATCTTCCCAGAATCCCTTAGAGAGATGTTATCCTCACTTTACACATGTGGAAACAGGAACTTGAAGGCTGATTAACCGTTCCAGGCCACAGACCAGTGCCTAGAACTGAGTTTGAAGCGAGGCAATCCAAATCTGGAACATGAGGGTCTAACACCATTCCATTCTGCTTCTCGTGGCAAGGGGGGTGAGTGGGCCGGCGTGCTGATGACTGAAGACATTGGAGTCCCGTGCAGTTATAGCCTATTAAGTGGTTTGCAGGTGAAGCCACACAAGTGGTCAGCTGATATTCAAACACCCCAGGGCCTGTGTCTGACCCTCAGAAACATTCACTGCACTGGCTTGCTCATGACCAGACAAATTACTTACTCTTCGTCTCAAGTCCAGTGGCCTATCCTCAGCGATGTCTCCCTGGCCATGTTCTGGAACCTTCTGTTCTATCTTCCCACCCACTGTCTCTGCTTATTGGTGAAATTATTAAGGCCACTCCATGTAGTTAAAAGGGAGGTTTATTTCATGGCGTAACTTATAAATGAAGGGATAGTTTACAGGTTCTGGGAAATGTGTGGCACAGCCCGGCCGTGTTCCCTGGAGAACTCTGCTCGGTCTACCTCCAGCGTCCAGGGTCCAGAGTGCGGAGCATCCGGATCTCGGGTCTTCAGGGCCCTCTCCTGGCCCCGCCTCATAGGCGTGACAGTTACCGAAGCCTCCATGGGGGTTGGAACTTCCAGATCAAAGCTGGAATGGCTACCCACTACATCTGCTTATTATCTCCAGGTTTCCCATGCAATTGTAAGTCAGTGAAATGACCTTTGTCTATTTATATACACCTCTTGCCGTCTCCCTACAGTGTGGCAGTAAACTCGGCGACTCACCCAGAACAGTTGGCCCTGTTGAACACTTGGCTCACATGACTGAAGGTGTTATTTCATGATTGAGCCAAGGAGAACGGAAGCCCCAGGAGCAAGACTCTGGCCTCTTAGACTCTCTTGGACTTGGGATCGGCAGCATACAGGCTCCAAATTACTACTGCCGGAGCTACAGACAAAGACAGTGCCATGGCTCCATTGTATTGCCAGCCCTGGGTCCCAGGTTTCCTTCTAGGGCCAGGGGGTCAGGGGGGAGTGACATTTTTGCTCTACACTGCCCATTGCAATGGCCACTAGCCACATGTGGCTGGAGAGCCCTGGGTTCCTGACCACACCAAGCGAGGAGGTGAGCTTTTCCCCCTTTATTCTATTTCAAAGAGTTTAAATTTTAAAACTCCTACTCCGACTCAAGTGAAGTTATTGGAAAACATCTAAGTATGGTTGGAACAATTTAGATGTGTGAATCTGTTTTTTCAACACTCAATTTTATGAACTCTAAATACAGATGAAGTCTGCCAATGAAAATTCAGCATCTGCATAGAAACACAAGAAATCTGTTCTAAGTGTAAAATACGCATGGGCTTTTGCAGGCTGAGTAAAGAGCTTCATTAATGTTTCTGTATGGATTACATATCAGTGTGATAATATTTGGGATATACCTGAATTAAATAAACTCAATCATGAAATTTAAAGTGGTTTTTTTTTTCTTTTTCTTTTTCTTCCCAGTACGGAAGCTCAAGCTTGCTAGGCAAGCACTCCATCACGAGCTACATTCCTGACTTCTTCTCTTTAATGTGGCTGCTGTAAAATTCTAAATTGTGTGTGTTGATTATATTATATTGCTATTGGGTGAGACTGACAGGTGGATAGCAAGAGGATAGTTGGATCATGTGCATATTATAAAAAGAGTAAAATTTCTAACTGCATTCCAAATATTTACCCTTATACCTACAGACAAGTATAGCTCTCATCCCTCATCAAAGTTTCTTTTAGCAGCAGATTGGTTGCTAGGAAACCAGAAAAACTGAGTTGCCCAGTTTCAGAATCAGGGGTACTCTTCTCTCCCTCAATGCCCTTTCCAAGAGCATTGCTATCTCTACACTGTGGAAACTCTCATGTGTTTTGTGGACACTCAAGGCGATCGACTTCTGGAAATCAGGTAATTCAAGAAGAGGTCATGAATTTGAGAAGGACAGTGGTAGAGACACCACACTGAGGAGCTGGTTGGAGGGAGAGAGAGAGGTGGATAAGAATACAGTATTCATGTATAGAAATCTCAAAAAGAAATAGTACTCACTTATGAAATACTCAAAAAAACTAAAAATCAATAAAATTTCAGGCCAAAAACTTGTTCTAACAAAAGTTAATGAAGCAGTATAAGGTGGGATTCCTCTCACAGCCATGAGCTCCTTGGAGAAATTGAACAGATTCCCCCCAAAGTACATGAAAAGGCAACAAGGAAGTTTTCCAACTTTTTCAAGATGTCAAAGGCATCCCAGTCACTGTCCCTGTAGCTCCACCTGGAAGTCAGCACACTCACCCTTTAATGGGGGAGCATAGTACCATGTCACAAGTCAAGGCTCCTGGGCCACACTGCTCCTGCCAGCTTAGGAGCTCTGCATGGCTGGAGGACCCGCAGCCACCAACATAAAGGGAATGCCTGATACTTTTACTAGGTGAAAAGAAGCACAAGCCACTAGACAGCTTACTGAAGCTCCTCCATCGCAATGGCAGTCCTGAAAACTGAGCCATACAGAAGAAAAATACAAACAAACACTAAAAAACGCTTTTCTTGCTGCACAAACAGATGAGAAAAGAAACTCAATGTGAAGAGAAGTCCAAAGTTTGGGAAGAGTTCCACGGCATCTCTTAGACAATAAGGAAGTGAGAAGAAATCTCTGGTAAGTGTATCACAGCCTTGGAACTTGCAGACCTCTGGAGGGTAGTTAAATGTTCACGCAGTAGAAGAGCTAACAGACTTTGAGAAGTCTACTGTGAGAGTCTTTCTCTGTGGAATGAATAAGTTTGCTTTACTTACAGTTTGGGCCTCTCTACCCCCACACCATGCTCTCACATGTGTGCGCACATGCACACACACACACACACACACACACACACAC
>CABHPR010149094.1:0-28835 GCA_902168415.1 Peromyscus melanophrys | reverse complement strand
CACACACACACACACACACACACACACACACACACACACCATGCAAGAAAAAGTAATGGCTGAATAAAGTGACTCCTTCTGACAGGGCAAGTTGGATTTCCAGGAGTCAACAGCCATGGGTGGTCACAAAGCACATGAGAGTTTCCACGGTGGAGAGACAGCCATGATCTTGGGAAGGGGCATCTGGGCAAGAGCACCTGGAATGATGGAGGGAGAGAAGAGTGACTCAGGTATCCTGGCTTCCCAGGAACCCATCTTCAGAATGAAGCCATTGTTATCACAGCTGGTAGCAATCTGGGCTCTTCGCAAGCTAACATCTGTGGTAGGCAGGACAAGGGTTTCCCAGAGATGTTCACATCTGGATGCCTGGAACCTGTGGCTACATGGTGTTAGATGTCAAGGGAAACTAAGGGGACAGAAGGAACTGAAATCACCAATCATCTTCCCTTAAAAAAAAAAACAAGGGGGGCGGGCGTTGGTGGCGCACGCCTTTAATCCCAGCACTCGAGAGGCAGAGCTAGGCGGATCTCTGTGAGTTCAAGGCCAGCCTGGTCTAGAGAGTGAGATCCAGGACAGGCACCAAAACTACACAGAGAAATCCTATCTCAAAAAACAACAACAACAACAAAAAGAATAGAACAAGGGTATCCTTACTATCTAAATGGTCCCAACATCATCCACAGAGTCATTAACTGTGGGAGACAAGGCAAGAGAGTCGAAGTCAGAGAAATGCTATGTGAGAGGGGTGCATCCCTCCATTGGTGATATAAAGATAAAGGAAGAGATTATGAGACAATGAATCTCAGTGGCCTCTGAGGGCCAGCAAAGCTAAGATGCCTCTAAAAGGAGGGTAGCTTGCTGGTACTTTCATGTCCACCTAATGAGACCATTTTGGACTTCTGACCTCCAAAGCTGTGAGAGAACAAATTTGCATGATTTCCAGTTATCGCGTGTGGCAATCCCTCATTACAGCAATAGGCAGAAACTCAACTGTCCCCCAGGCTCCTACCTGCCTTCCAGAATTGATTACAGAAGATGAGGAAGAGTATTCGGGAAGGAAACCCATCCAGAAGTTTACATCAGCCCTGATTGCAGGCATTTTTGAAGGCCTCTCCTCCCTGGAGGTTTTTCCCAGGAAGCTGGTGACCTGGCAAACACAAACTGTAGGGTCATAGCCACAGTCCTGCCTGATGTCTTCATTCTAAATATCCCTCCCACCTGCAGAGCCAAGGGAGGAGAAAACATTGAGGTCAAGGAGAAAGCATTACCAACTCTACTTCCTACACTCTGGGAGTTCTTCTGGGCACTCATTCATGCCTCTCTGTAATATGGATGGGACTGACATGGCAAGATGGTGTCCACAGTCATTGCCAAACATTAGGCTCGCTTAAAAACTAGGGCTTGTGACTTGGGCCAGGGCTTCACATTCAAATAAGTAGTCGGAGACCTTCTTGGTATTGCCACAAAAAGAAGCTTACAAAGTTAACCCTTCCTTTGCCCTACACCATCTGTCCATGTGGCTCACATCCCCCTCCAGCCCTGCCGACCCTTTTCCACCATTCCTTCTTCCACTGAGGCCAGGCAGGTGTCATGCTCTCACCCAAATGCAGGGGTCTGACACCGCTTTGGCTGCAGCCATCGCTACAGACATCGGACTCAATAGCTCCTAGTACAGAAATACGGTGGCAGCCTCAAACACAGTAGCAGCCTCGGCCTTGAGGGTGAGCTTAGGTTCCCTGCATCCAGGCTCCAGTTCCCACCTCACCCAGAAGATACCCAGATGCAAGCCCCTAAATCCTCAACTGTACTTGTGTCCTGAGCACCTTCCAGGTCCCTTTCCAAGGCTGAGCTAACCAAAGTTCATGGTGCTCTGTCCACACCCCAGTGTCCGGAGGCTTTCCTTAACTCTCACCACATCATTGAGAGGCCTTACCCATCCATCTGTCGATACAGATTCCTCACCTAAAACCAAAGCACTGTGGAGCAAAGGTCATTGTTCCCCAAACTAAACTTATCTTAGAGCAACTTGGCTAGTAATCATCTAGAATCATCTAAGCCCCCACTAAGTCTTTGAATTCTTCTTCTTGCCTGCTTCCCCCTTCCAGTGGCCTCGGAGCCTGCCCACTGTTTCCAAGAGCTGAACATTTGACCTTGGCCACTGTTGCCCTGGGCTCCTTCAACAAAAATATTCAAGCTATTTGCATTTGGCCTTCTCTTCCCCTTGTTCCCCACCAAGACCTCCTCCTTTCCTCTTAATTATGCAGTAACGAACAACTGTGCTAACTGAAATTGGGGCGGGCTACTTGCCTCTAAAAGTCAATAACTAGCCCCACGGGAACAACAAATCGCTGAGGCGCTCCCCCACCGCCCTTTGGCAGCCCGTGGAAGCGGGTCGCCTCCGCAAAGCCAGCGCCAATCTGGAATGCATATGTTTCCCTTCCATCATTCACTCCATCAAACTCAGAGCAGGCCAGAGGGGGTGGGGAGGTTTCCCCAGCCAGTGTCTGAAAGTCTCCCTTAGCGTGGGCATCCTTGTTATAAAGGGATGTTGTATTCGCAGGTAACCAACAGCTCGCCTGCGCATCTGGGAACAGTTTGAGTGATTGCCGGGAAGAGAAGAAATTTGGGTCATAACTAATGATCAACATCCCCTTTTAATCAAACGAAGCCATTATAATGTGTCTATCCTCTAGAGGAACAAGGCCCTTTCACCTCCAGGAGGTCCGCAGTAGCATTAACCTCTTCCAGGAAGCCCCTGGGCCTTGCCTTGCCCAGGTAGGAGGGAAGTAGGGGAGCCCAGATCCTGAGCATCTACATGTCCCAGGCTTTGTACAAAGCAGTCAGTCACACCACGGTTGTATCCAAACTGCCTGGGCCTGGGTTCCATTAATGAGTCTCAGCTGAGAGCATGCGTTGAAAAACCTGGGAAGGCTTGGGAGAGCAGACTCCTGCCCCACCCCAGATTTTACATTCAGTAAAACCAAAATCAGTAGCTCCCATAGGTGGAGCCCAGATAGTTTCATGTTTAACAAGTTCCTACTCGAGGCTGGGCTTGAGGACCACACCTAGAGAAACTGCATCAGAGAAAAACATGCCTCTACCAACGATCAGCTGTGGGCAACACCTTTACAGAGAGCATACGATTTGATCTTCAGCAAACCCCTATGGAGTGTGTTCTAGTCTACTTGTGTTATATAGATGAGGAAGCTGGGGGTCAAATAGACTCCCTCGCACAATGTGGAGTGGGAGAACCAGGATGTAGAACTCACTCTGCCTAAGGTCCGAGCCCTTGATTCTCTCACAACCATGAGCCAGACAAAGCGCATACTATGAGACTGTGTCAGTGAGGATGGTCCTTGCACAGCCCTGCCTAGAACATAGGCTTAATCCTCCCTCGGGTTCTCCCCTGCACAGAGGCAAGCTGGATCCCCATCTCCCAGATCTTCCTACTGCTGCCTCTGCCCACTGTCCTGAAGAACCAAGTGTCTGTCTCTTCAGGTGATCCCTTATGATGAATCTAGCCCTCTTGACCCAGACCAGCCCAGAAACAGCTCTGAACTCTCCAAGATGACCGGCCGTGAAGGTGGTTTCTGAAAGGCTCTGGTCCTCATAGTTCTGGGTTCCCACAAACCTCTTATCTTTATTCCACGTTTGAGCCTTCTCCCGGAGTGGAAGATGAGCTGAGAGTAAGGTGAGACAGCACCAAGGAAGAAAGGTGGATTAGAATGCCTCTCCTGTATCGTCCTGCTGGATGCCAGCCATTTCTGTAGAGTAACTTGGGAAACCTTTCCAACATTTGACGAGTTAGGAAACTGAGGCATGGAAAGAGTAAGTGACCTGCCCGATATTACACAGTTAGACAGCGACTGAGTCCAGATGTGAAGGAGCAGCTCTGCCCTAGAGCCTACACTCCCAACCATGCTGCATGGGCAGAAAGAATGAGTGATAGACCCTTGACTACAAAATGTGGGGGACAAACCAGAGGGAAGTGACTAGGGCTGCAGTCATGGCTCTGTGGTAGCAGGTGCAGTTGTAACTGTTGTCATAGAAACGATTGTAGCAACAGCCAGAGTAGCAACTGTAGTAGCTGTTGTCTACTTAGTACTTGAGCACTTGCAGTAATGGTAGTTGTAGGAATGATGGGTAGGAATTATGGTAGCTGCTATAATAGGAGTTAGAGTGGTTACAGTTGTAATAGTTTTTAGAGCAGGGGTTCAGAGATTCCTCGCATGGCAGCTTGCATGACCTAAGGTAAATCTTTCAACATCAGCATTCTTAGTTTCAAATCACTATCTGTCTCCAACACTTATTCTGAAGAGTAAATGGAAGGAGTCAAGTAAATCAGCAAGAGACCACGGGTGAGCAGACTTTGTGTCCTGGCAGCCACTCCCAAATAATCACTCAGAGAGACTTATTTTCAATTATAAATGCTCAGCCAATAGCTTAGGCTTGCTACTAGCTAACTCTTACATTTTAAATTAATTTTAAATTAATTAATTTTAAATTAATCCATATTTCTTATCCACACTCTGCCACATGGTAGTACCTTCTTTCAATCTGACACATTCATCTTGCTTCTCTCTGTGTCTGCTCACAACTCCAGAGACTCCACCCTTCTTCTTCTTCCCAGCATCCTCTGTATCTGGCTTTCCTGCCCATATCCTGCCTAGCTACTGGTCAGTCAGCTCTTTGATTAAACCAGTCAGAAGGTGTCTTGGCAAAGACACATCTTCACAGTGTACAAAAAGATTATCCCATAACAACCATGACAGAGACACAGTCAGTTCTCCACAACGGTGAGAGGATGACAGAGAGGATCACTAAGGCAGACTACCTGCCTCTGAGACCTAGCTGACTGCAGAGAGCTTCAGACAAGAGCAGCACTGTGTACAAGAAAAGCCTGAGATCAGGGTATGAGAGTGAGATTCCTTGTATGAGGGATCTATGGGGGGGCAAGTCCTTACAACAGAAGGTAGCACCTTAGTGAGAGACCATCCAGGCTATCAGGCGTGAAAGACAAGATACATATCACCAGAGTGGGCTAGCACCTTACACTTCCACCCACCAGCTGTTGTCCTCAGTGTCTACTCCAGTGCCTCAACCCAGCAACCACCCAGGGTTATTAGTGTCATCTTCCCTCACCTCAGCAAATGCTCCTAGTTCTTGTCTCGGCAAAGAAGCCCAAGACTCCCTCAAAGTTTCCTACAGTTCTTTATGAGCTTTGCTTTGGGGGTAGCAGAAAGGCTCTTAGACCAGTCAGGGGGTGTCTTAGCCAGTGACCATGGCAACTCTTATAAAGGAAACATTTAATTGGGACTCGCTTACAGTTCAGAGGTTTGGTCATTACCATTACTAAGGTGGGAAGCATGGCAGTACACATGCAGACATGGTGCTGGAGAAGCAGCTGAGAGTTCTACATCCAGATCAGCAGGCAGCAGAAGACTGAGATACACTGGCCAGACTTGGAACTTCTGAGACCTCAAAGTCCACCCCCAATGACCCGCTTACTCCAACAGGCCACACTCCCTATGACCAAGCATTCAAACACATGAGTCTGTTGGGGCCATGCCTATTCAAACCACTACAGGAGATTTCCAGTTAAACTCATCAGTGACTGGAGTTCTTCCTGAGTCTCCATGGTGATACAAGCTTTAGAGCCAACTTTGTCCCCACTCATAATCCTCTGGGGTCTCCTCCTGCCACTCAGGAAAGAGAAACAAAGTTAGTCATGTCTCTGACACAGCCCTGAGTGGCAGCAGATTTGTCTTTATGATCATGGTTATGATATGAAAATCTCCCAGGCTTCCATCTTCTCATCCTTCATCTGTACAGAGGCATAGCGACATGTCTCATGATCCCATCCTGTGTAAAGTATCATGGTATATGAGCTCCACCCTTCAATAGCTTAGGTCCTATGGACAGAGATATAGCAAGTCCTCATACACAAACAGCTTTTGAGCATAGCAAATAGCACAAGATGTAAAAGAAAGTAACATTCTTGATCTAACTTTCAAGCAGAGGATGTTGGGCAGATTGTTTTTAACATAACACCTCTTGAACTCACACTGCCTACTTGTGAAATGCAATACATACCCCCATTGTATGAGCAAGGAACCAGAGAACCAAGAGTCTGGGCACACTTCCCAAAGTCACACAGCTAACTTACAACAGAGTCAAGCCTCAAATCCAGATCCAGATGACTATTCCTACTAAATTGTTTCTCACTCTGTTATGTCAGCCTGAGACTGAGATGGGACTGAGATGACCAGAGAAGCCTTGTTAGACCATGGGATGTCCAACTCCAAATGATATCTTTAGAATACAGCCTGTACACTAAAAGGTTCAGGAACCACCACAGAAGACAGAGTGGGAAAACTGTGAGGGCTAGAGGACCAGGGCCTCTCCTATGACACAGTGTCTTCTGTATGTGACAGAGAAGGTGAACCCATAAGATCCCAACAATGTCTGCCTAAACAAGACCTGAACAATAACAACACCCATTGACATGCTCACATGGCTAGGGAAAAAGCTCACAGGGCCCACCCCACCACTAGATGAAGACCTCCAGGCAGTTAATGAGTCTGGAGAGGAGAATCAGTCTGCTCCAGGAACTGGTCCCCTGATAGGTGATCCAATCCTCAGTGGTCAGGCTTAAACGCATATGCACATGCACAACACTAAGTGAATTCAGCATGTTGCATTTATAAATGTATAGAGTGGGGGGGGTTAGCAATAAAGTTAAAGAGGCCGTTTTTAAAATAGATAAAACTCATTCAGAGCTGAGGCCATGAGCTAGATGATAGCCAGGAATGGCAAAGGATGTTAGGAGATAAGAGAAGCTGAATATAGATGTGGGGCTACAAAGACTAGGCATATTAGGGAGGGCCACAGCAAGGCTGCTAGATGAAAGGGTTCCCAGCACATACAGATGGACTCGCTTTTGCAGGCAGTGTAAGGAACCATCAAGCCCTTTGAGCAAAGGGATTACGTTCTTGAACCATCCCCTTAGGAAAATAACCAAGCCCAGACCTTTCTGGCTGCTGCTTCCACAAACGAACATGAAGAAAGGCAATGTTGTTTACGGCGATTGCCACTAGCATTCCAAAGAAGAGCAGGCTTTTAAAATGAATTTCCAGGTGATGAACATACAGTGGATGTGTCTTTGTTTTTTCACACCTAAGCCACATCTCTTCAAGATATGATTTTCCAAATGTCAAGAAAAGCAATTCAGTGTTAACCTCCAACTGTACAATTACGTAGGCGGGAAAGTGGCTTACCCCTGCCTCAATGGCAATAAAACATAGTCCTTGGTTCAAGAAGTCAGGGCAAGGGGTGCTGACTGAACCTGAATTCCCTTAGCAAGGCAGATCTCTGCTTATGAGAGACTCAGTCTTTTGCCACTGGGTCTATTTTAATAGCATAATGAGGGCCGTGCAACCCAGCCCTCCAGCCATCCCTGAGAGTGCACCCCTAAGTGTCTCAAGATGTCCAAAGAACATCAAAGGGAAGGAGAATTATTCTCTGGATATACCATAGGAGGCAGACTCTGATATCCCACTGTTGGAAATAAAAACCCAAGACGGCTCCCACAGTGCCAGTAAAAAATATGGACTCGGAGGATTAACTGGTTCCAATGCTCCAGCCATTAGCCAACCCTAGCCTGGTATTTGACATCGAAGACAGAAAGAGATGCCTTTATTAACGCTGCCTTCCAGATTTCCCATGAGGTCTGAGGAAGGAGTTCCATTGGCCTTCCTCCACTCAGATCCTTGTGCTAAAAGCATCTAGGTCCTTTTTAAAGTGAAGCCAACCTGAGGAATCTGAGAAAGGTTCTCCCTGGAAAATGAAGAGCCTACTTTCTGCCAAGGTATCTAACACTTTGTGACTCCCAAGTTGCTCACTCCCCCCAGCCCCTACGATAAGCACAACACAGTGGGCTGGCTCTTACCGTTTCTCAAAGTACTTCCCTGCCCAGAAGTTTCTCTTCTCCCTGGCTTGTCCCCACAGAGCAAGAAAACTGAATGACAAGAAGGCCAAGCAGTTCTGACTACAGCTGGAAATGGCTCCAACTGCCCCAGTTTTAGAGAGACGAAGGATTCGGAGGGGAGGGGAGCTATTTGCCATACCCACTGCAGCAGGCCAAGTTCTGTAAAACCACAATTCCAGGGCTTCCTTTTCCCCACCACTGCTGAGCTGCCCAAAGGCTCAGTGAGGTCCCTCTGCCTTGGCCTCACTTAGCCAGCAAGCCTTTTGAACTGCCACTGTGCACCAAGTTCCCAAGAATATATCTTTGGGAAAGTATGCAACATGTCATGAAAAGAAAAGCTTTATTTAGAGGAATTATATATATTTATATATAATATGTCTATATATTTATATATAATATATTATGTATATATTTATACAATATATTATGTATATATAATATGTATATATTTATATGATATATTATGTGTGTATTTGTGTATTATATGTTTATATATTTATATAATATATTGTATATATTTTATATAATATATTATGTATATATATTTATATGCATATGTGCATGTTATATACATTATATACATGTAATATAATATAGAAATATATATTTAGAGGGATACATGTTTATTTATATATAAAGGAATATATATAAAACATGTGTGTATATATATAGTGTATATATACATATATTTTTAAGTAAATGTACCAACTAATGCAGCCTTCTCTAATGATATTTCATAACTCTTCTCCAAAAACTCACATTTCCAAGTGCTTCTTAAGGTTCTAATATGCTATGCACATGCATACACACACTTCAACCTTTGCCTTCTCCAACTGGACACAAGATCCAGATTTACCCTGCCAGTACAGCTAGGGTGAGGCAGCAAAGGCCCAGGGAGGGAATGTGGTACTCTTGAAATTTTCATCCTGGCACCTCCTGTGGACCCCACCTTTCCTGTGTCTCCCTTCAACCTCACTTCCTCACCCTCTGCCTGCCTTGCTGTGGTACTTCATTCCCATCCTGCCTTTTGCCTACATCACACACACACTTGCACTCTTCAGTAAGTCTTCTATGAATTCAAGAAGAGGGCTGGCTTGTCCATCTTTATATCTATAAAGATAAAGAATTTAAGAGAAGATGCTCCTGTGCTCCACAAATGTTGGATGGATGCATGTGTAGATTCATGGATGAATACATGGATATATGGATGGATGGATGGATGGATGGATGGATGGATGGATGGATGGATGGATGGATAGATGGATGATGGATGGTTGGACCAATCAATCAGATGGGTGGGTGAATACATGGTCAAAGGATGGATGATTACTCAATATATAGGAAGATAAGTGAATGCATTAATTCCCATGTTAATACAAAGGTCCTGATGGCTAGAAATTTGATTCCACTAGAGTCTATGCAGCAGAATGAGACTTTTCTGAATCAAACGACCATCCCTGGACTTCCATGAGTAAGTACCCCAGCTGTAGTCCAGTGAAGGGAACAGCTCCTGTCTGCTCCATCACAAATCAGCCAAGAACTGGACTTCTGTGTTCTCAGAAACAAGGGTGATCTCTCTGTGTGGAAACTGTAGTCTCTCTGGGGGTCATCTTCTGTTCTATCTCCCCACCGAAGTTGCATCAAAGTCTTGGCCTCCAGTTCTCACAGGGGTCCGCACAAGTACCAACACCAAATGGGATCTTAGACCAGAACTGCTCTAAGAGCCCCCTCCTTTCCCTGCAACACTTGCACAAATAAGGGAATCTGAGTTTAGAGATACCAAAAATATATGTCCAAGTCTAAGCTGAAAGTTTTCCTATACATGTGGCCTATCAATATAGAGCTTCCCTTAAGAGTTATCACATGAGCCCGATGATGGGTGTATTGGTGAGATTATTAAGGCCACTCCATGTAGTTAAAAGGGAGGTTTATTTTGTGGGGTAACTTACAAGTGAAGGGATAGTTTACAGAGTATAGGAAAGGCGTGGCACAGTCCGGCGGTGTTCTCTAGAGAACTCTGCTCGGTCTACCTCCAGCATCCAGGGTCCAGGAATCAAGAGGGCTGGCGCATCTGGATCTCGGGTCTTCAGGGTCCTCTCTTGGCCCTGCCTTGTAGGCGTGACAGTTACCGAAGCCTCAGTGGGGGTTGGAACTACCAGATCAAAGCTGGAATGGCTACCCACTACATGGGTGTGAACAGAGAACACTCTTCACAGTTTTCCTACAGAAGACCCCAAATCTACCCTTCCTACCAGTTCAATCCACCAGTTGCCATGGCAGCGGCAAGATGAGCATCCTCTCCAATGATGGCAGCTCTCTGACTTTCCCCCAAATCACTGGAGGAGTACACACCATTCCCAAAGATACAGTTCCACATCCAGGCCTGTCCAAATCCAAGAGTACAGACCATTCCACCCACACTGGCATCATACAGTCAGGAAGGCGAGACTTGAATCTCCTGCTTCTCAGCCAGGGCTCCATTTTCACGTCAGGCTGCTGAGCCTAGAAGCGATTTCTAGTGTGAAAATCACCCAACAGCCAGGGCCTGAGACGAGCAAGCTTGAGAATCTTCTGAAGGCTACCATTACCAAGCACCGGCTTCCTGCTGAGGCCACCGAGTACAGGAAATAATAACAGGGACTGAAAGGCACGCTGTATTTGACCCTCTGCAACCCTGTCATTTTTTTTCAGTAGAACCCGATAGGGATCAGTCACATCTGCTCTCAATAGCAAATGTAAAAAATGACCTGCAGTTTTAAGGTCTGAAAAACATAAACTTGGGTTAAAAGACTGGCAAAAAAAAAAAAAAAAAAATTCCCTCTCTCAATAGGATGATGTCATTCAACAACACACACGTTGCAATAACAATCGTCCATCAGATTCCATGCCCCGGACCTGAGCTCTCCCCTCCTGGGAATCACAGCAGCACTGGTCCCACTGTGTGTCAGCTAAACTTGACTGGGCCCTGAGCTACAGCGGATATCAACTTACTTCACTCTTCATTTCGGGTGTTGGGAGAGCTGCCGGAAAGTTGGAGGGAGGCATATTCTAAGAAAGCCCAGAACAAACTCAGGGATCTGGGGAGTAGACCACAGATGGCCAGGGGTCAAGAGGACTTTAAAAGTTAGGAAGCTCCTTGTTAGCCACGTGGATGAGACCCTCCAGGCCACTTACTCTGCTATGTGCAGAAGCCAGAAGGTCTTCAGGCTGACCCGAGGTTTCATCTGCCTAGAGGTTGTAAATGGCTACCTCCTTCATCTACATATAGCCCACCTCACATCTCCATCCAGCCCTCTCTCAAGTGGGATATGCTGGGGATTCCCAACTCAGACGGAATTTTGAAAGGGAAGCTTTCAAAATGTGTCCCAGATAGCACTAATCAACCTCTGTGGTCTTCATCCTGGAAAGTCCCATGCCTGTAATCCACAAGCATGACAGCTCCCACCAAGGACACTGCCCTGACCCAGGCACTGTGTGTAGAGCTCAGAACAACCCTGCTAAGGACTCAGCTTCTGGGAGCATATGGCCTGGACAGGGAGTGTGTCCATGAACATTCCATTACTATAACAAGATATTACTATAGCAAAATGCCAGATATAATCAACTTTAAAAGATGAAAGCCTCACTGTTCTACAGGTCAGTTGCTCTGGGACCTGTAGCAAGGCAGCATGTCATAATAGCAGTAGGGAGTAAAATCATTCACTTCAAAGCAAAGGTGTGTGACAGAGAAATGGGCAAGGTCTCAATATCCCCTTCAAAGGGTATACTTCTAATGATATAAATCTCCTACTAAACCCTACCTTTTGAAATTTCTACCTCTTCTTAATAGAACTACTTTGGGGACTATCCCTTTACTAAGTGGGCATTGGGGGCACATTTTAGATCCAAATGACAATCAGAGGCAATATTCTTTCAAATCCCAGAGATGAGAGAGGGGAGAGGGAACGGAGATGAAATTAGCCTTCTATGGACTATGCCAACTACAATGCTTCTACACAGGTCTCATGGCATGCCTCAGTTCTAAGACATAATCCATAAGTGACAAGACCTATATGTTGTCATTTGATTTCCTCAAGATGAACCCACATTCATTAAGCACCTATTGTGTGTTATATACCAAACTGGTTACCTATACCTCTATCTCCTATGTGAACGTTTCAGGTCTAATCAACCCAGACATGATCACTTGGAAGACCTATAAGGGAAGCTCTTGGTGGGCACATTTGTTTCCATTCCACCCAGAACTACTCCCTACACTTCCCATGAGAAGCAGAATGTGACTGGGCCACACAGACAACAGAGAAAATTCTGTGATTCCATCTGGTCACACGAGTGGCGTCTATCTGGCAACAGTGCTAGCTGGACTCAGAATGATGTGTTGGCCGAAGAGATCCCTACTGAAACAGCATGTCAGTAGTTCATTTGCCAGTAGAATGTGGTCCAAACTATCAGTTCTTCAAATATGGATGCTGAGATGACCAACACATAGCCCTTATCCCCAGCTGCCTCCTCAGTTGCTAAAAGGAGAGAAATCTATAAACAAACAAGTATTCCATTGAGGGTATGTATTGAGAAAGAGAGAGATCTACACAGAGGATGCTGGGAACACATAGTTGTGAATGGTTCTGCCTAAAGGCAAAAGAAACTGAGAGAGAGAGAGAGAGAGAGAGAGAGAGAGAGAGAGAGAGACCGAGACCCCCTTGCAACCATTCTCTAAGATCCCACTGGGTGGGTGTTAAGTGCCCAAGGGATCCAGACAGTATAGTATGGTACCCTACCCACAAGCCCCAACCACCCTGGAGACACAATGCAGATCCATCACAGAAAAGATGAGGCCAGCTGTGGGAACAAATAGAAGTCACTATTAGAAGCAAGACTAGGGAGAGAACCAAAAACTGGTGCACAATAAAGGCACGATATGGTTATTAAATTAACCTAAGTTGGGCAGAGATAATCAAGGAGAATGTTGAAGAAGAAGCAACATGGGCCAGGATTCTGGGATGGAGGTTTGACTTATTAAAAGTCCCTGAGAAGCAGGGACACATCAACAGGAATGATCCAGTCTGAGTTTAAGTGAGCTGGTCATAGCTGTGGTGGAGACCAGATCCAGATTAACTAGACTGCAAGCTAAGAGCTCTCTCTGTTGTCCTGAGTCCTTCCCAGAGCTGAGCCTCCAGCAACAGATAGGAGCCCAGCTCTCTCTGTGCCTAAGGAGAGCTCAGGGGCCATGGAGACTTCTCCAAATTTGGATTAAAAAAACAGCTGCTCGTTGCCTCCTCCCCAGGACACATAGCTACCCTGTAAGTCAGCAGAAACCCATCACTAAGGCTCTAAGCAAATAAACAGAGGGGCTCTGGTTCCAAGGGACACTCAGGCTCCCAGAAGAACAGTATGCTTGCATAGGTCTTCCCCTTCAGGTCACGATGGGCTATAGAGACTCTCACAGCTACAGTTCCAGCCGCATCGGCAGTGATTGCTGCCAGTGATGGAGTGAAAGCGTCATGCCCAGGGCTCTCTTGGGATACACACATTGGGAACTTAGGAGTCTGTGAGTGAAAACCCAAGAGACAAGCCAGAAGGCTCTACCCTTGCTGTGCCTCAAAGGCCAAACCAACTCCCTCTTGTCCTCTGTTTCTCTGGGACCACCCCTCCCCCCAACCAGATTCACGAGAATAGCCAGGTTTGGACATGGCAGCTGCCCTCACTAGCTTTTGGAAGGGTCCATATTGTAGGCAGTCTAATGGAGACAGAATCAACTAGGGCCACAAGGTACTATTCTATCATGAGGTTGTATCATTTCTGTGGAACTGCCAGAGCACAGATTGAGGGTTTGGGGGAAGGTGGATGGGATCTTGAATAGAAAAACAAGAAGGCTGAGTCGATGACTCAGTGGGTAAAAGCAATTGCTATGCAAACGTGAGGACCTGAGTTCAAATCCTCAGAGCCCACATTAAGTCTCCCTATAGAGACAGAACTTTAGCAGCACGTGTGGCTGCTACATGTTAAGAATGGTTCAAGTGGAGGGCCTGCTCTTTCCTGAGTGGAAATGGAGGAGGAACGGATGTGGGGGGCAGAGGAGAGGTGGACAGAGGGACTGGGAGAGAGGAGGGAAGAGAAACTGTGGTCAGAATGTTTAAAAAAATGGAAGAATGTTTCAAGTGAGCAGTTGATGATGTGGGGGTGTCAGTCACTAAAGCATGGTCCCCATCTTCAAACAGGAGAGAAGAGATGGGCTTTGGGGGCTCAATAATTCTAAATCTATATAGGGAGATAAGCAAGGGCTGATCATCTGTTAACTTCTAGTTCCAAAGGACTTCCAAACAGAAAAGCATTAAGGAGCATGGCAAAGACTCAGATATGCAGAGATACAGATAGCTCTCGGTTTTAACAGAGTGAGGGACATAAGCAGAGAAAGCTAGGGTCCCAGAACCAGGCAAAGTAAGCCATGTGTCTCCATCTTATCTACCAATGACCAACATCCCCTCTAAGTGCTGGCTCCACGCTAGATGGTGATCAGCATGGCCTGGGTGATTTCTAATGTCCTGTCCCATGCTGAACAATAAGGCTCCAACTTAGACAAGAAAAATGCTAACAAATCTGCCAGAAGTTTGGAAGAATTTATCTCTGCCAAACCCTCTTTAAGTATATGTAATATACCACTAAGTTCCATGAAAGCATTGGTCTGTCAATTACTCCTAAACCTAGAAATCTGTGGGTACAGACATAGATATGAATGCTGTCCCAGACAGGGACAAGAACACGGCTATTGACCTGAATGCAGGCCCAGATATCAGCATGGGCAGAGACACTGAGATGGGCATTAACATGAGTACAAACACAGACATTGATATGGATAGAGATAAAGACAGAGGCAGACACTAGCATTGACATGAAATTTACATGGCTATAGGCAAGGCCTGGTTTTCAATTAGATATCTACATAGACATAGATTATATGTGTGTATGTATATATACATTTTCTATGTAGATATGTATATAGACAAATATGCATATTTGCATATAAAATATACACACTGCGCGCGCGCATGCACACACACACACACACACACCTCACCTAGCCCCCTTTTCCATTACTAGACACAGTGCAGCTTTTACTTGAGTTCATTTTCTACATCTAGCATACTGAATTCCTTTTCACTCTTCTAATCCCATCTCAAGAACCTCCTCCTCCCCAGAGCTTTCTCTGACCTCAGAGGAAAGGAACTCCCCTAAATTCCAGCATCTTGCCCTCGGAGCCACACATGACCCCATTATGACAACTCCTTACTTATCGCCTTTCAAATGCTCCCATGAGGCAGAGAAATTATCTTCCACCGACAGAGGCTGCCCAGGACACCTGTGCTTCACACTGCCATTAGAAGACGCTGGTGACCAGCTCGCTCCGTGTACAGGGTACAGAGTGAAAGTAAATGCTTGTCTGCAGCAGTCATCCATCAAAAGCAGAAACTTGCATCCGAATCTCATCTCTTATGCAAAAGCTCTCTCCAGATTAATTTTGACAAATGTAAATGAAAGTGCTAAAGCCATCAGGGAGAAAGGGGGAGGCTAGGAGGGAGGGAGGGAGGTGGAAAGAGAATTAATTAAGCAAATAAGTGAGTGAGTGAGGATCAAAGGATAGACACAGGTTTCTTAGGCAGAGCACACAAAGTATAAACCATAAAAAAACCAATATACTGAATGAGTTCTCCTTAAAAGATACACACACACAAAAAAAAAAAAAGATAGGCCAGAGAAAATATGCATAATGCATATATCTAACAAATTCTCAGAAGCTGGTTTTAGGGCCAGGGAGATGGCTCCGTGGGTAAAGGCCCTTGCTGCCAAGCTTGATGACCTGAATTCAATCCCCAGGACCCACATGTTGGAAGGTGAGAGCCAACTCTTGCAAGTCGCCCTCTGACCTGCACATGAATGTCACAACAGAAGCTCACACATCCCCAGAAAGAAGGGGCGAGAGATGCACACACACAAAAATCAATTAAAATGTAGTTTTTAAAAAAAACCTTATAAAGTCACTATTTTAGATATAAGACAAAAACAGGAAAGGATTTAAATTGATGTCTCATGAAGAAGAAATGTAAGTGGCTGGTGAGCACATCAACAGAAATAGGTAATTCTAGTTAAAAGGGCAATGGTATGTAGTTACATGCCTATTAGAATGGTTCACCTTGATTGAAATACCATATCAAATGCTGGGAAGGAGGTGCAACAAGTGTGTTCTTCGTCTGTTGATGGCCCACACAGAACATAATACAACTACTTTGGGAAACTATTTATAAGCCTTTTACAAAGGGCATGCCCTCTTAAACATGTGTCTACCTTACGACCCAGTAATTTTACTCTTTAGTAATTTACCTAAAAGAAATGAAAACTTGTGTCCACTGAAAGAGTCCGGTGTGAATACTCCCAGCAACACTGTGAAAGTTCTGTGGTGAAAAAAAAAATCCAAAAGGTCAATCAAAAGAGAAAACAGATAAATAAAACATTCGGGTTAGTTTTTGTCAACTTGACATAGACCTAGACACATCTGGAAAGAGGGGATCCCAATTAAGGATTGTCTCCATCAGGTCAGACTGCGGACACATCTGTGGGGCATCTTCTCGATTGACAACTGATGGCAGAGAGCCCAGCCCACTGTGGGAGGTGTCATCCCTCGGCAAGTGGTCCTGGGCTGTTTAAGAAGGGGAGCGGAGCAAAGAGAGGAGGCAAGCCCTAAGCAGCATCCTTCCACGGCCTCTGCTTCAGTCCCCACCACCAGGTTCCTGCCTTGAGATCCTGCCTTGGCTTCTACAGATGATGGACTGTGATCTTCGAGCCAAATAAGTCCTTTTCTTCCCCAATCCGCCTTTGGTCAGTGTTTCATCACAGCAACAGAGAGACAAACCAGAACACAAACTGAGGCAGATACAGCATGAAAAGGAGTAAACTGCTTGATATATACGACATAAACAAGTCTCAAAACTTATGCTAAGCTGAGGGATCAGAGGAAAACAAAGTTCATACTGTTTGGTCTACGGTATGAACTTCGGAGAAGGCAAAATGAATCTGAGGGTTGTGTTCAGGACCGTGGGCTTTGTGTTCCACTTTTCCTGCAGATGGAAGAAGGATCCGAGGGAAGAAGCCCTGGGAGTTCTTCCAGATGAAAACCAAGCTTCATATCTTGGCAGAATTCTGCTTACATGGTTATGTGCACACTTGGCAATTCACTGAACTGCACACTTCAGTTTTCATGCATTTATAGTATGTAATTGTATCTTAATTAATTTGAAAGGAGTTAACTCAATAATTATTACAAGATGCCTTGTATGTGTCAGGCCTTTGGCTATCGACTGGGGATACAACCATTGATAAGGCACATCACCCCTCAAGGAAAATGACTGAGAATGGGTCTTTTTGCTGTTTTCCATATGATAAGCATCGTTGTGATTGAAACAGTCACACACACACACACACACACACACACACACACACACACACACACACCCCACATGCACACACACACTCCACATGCACACACACACACCCCACATGTACACACCCCACATGTACACACCCACACCACATGCACATACACACCCCACATGCACACATGTACATGCACATACATGCACACACTACATTTGCATACACACACACCCACATGCACACACACACACACATCACATGCACACATACACCACATGCACACACACCTGCATGCACACACACACACACATGCACACATGCATATACAAAAGCAGTAAGGGATCCTCTCCTGTTGCCCCCAGTCTCTGTTATACGGTAGTATATAAACATCTAAGTCACAAGAAACATCCTAAAGCTGTACAGCTGCCCCCAAGGAGTCTGGAAAAAGTTTCCAGAATCATTCTTTCACATCAGAGGCAAACCAACTAGAGCACAGTCCCCAAAGTCCTCAGTGAGAACGGCTCCCACTCCTGGCCGTCATCCTGAGGAAGACAACAGTCCTTCCCCTCCTCAGCTTCAGGCCTTGTCTGCAGCACTCAGGGAGAGGCACTGACCTGCTGGCTCCCCACCGACCCCCACTCCCAGGGAGAGAAGAAATCCAAACAAGAGGCCATTCTCACAGGCGCCGCTTCCAAGAATAACCAACCTCTAGAAATGCCCAGTGTGGTGTGAATTAGGAAAAAATGCAGAAATCCAAAAGGCAAGGTCTAAAACACATTTATCTCACTTAGTGTGCTATGAAAAGAAGGGACGTGAGGGGGGTGGGTGGAAAGGAATCTCAGGGCACCCACTGCCGGGGTGGGGGTAACCTCCAGCCACTGCCACTGATTTTCCTAGACAGAATCTGCTGTCAGTGGCCCATCGCTTTCAAAATGCAAATCACACATGAAGATGCCTCTGACCCCTGCACTTTCCTCTTCCATCTGCGACATGGCTGTTGGAGTCACCATTCACGCTGTGAAGAGACACCATAACTAAGGTGATTCTTATAAAAGAAAGCATTTAGTTGGGGGCTTGCTAAGAGTTTCAGAGGTTAGACCATTCTCAACATGGCAGGGAGCATAGTGCCAGACAAGGAGCTGAGAATTCCACAACCTGATATGGAGGCAAGAGAGAGACACTGGATCTGGTTTGGGCTTTTGAAACCTCAAAACCCACTGGGAGCCCACCCCAGTGACACACTCCCTCCAACAAGGTCACACCCACTTAGCAAGACCACACCTCCTAATCCTTCTCAAATAGTGCCACTCTCTAGTGACTAAGCAAGCATAGGAGTCTGTGGGGGCCATTCTTATTCAAATCATCACAATGGGTGTAGCATCCTTGTCCCCTGGCCCCCGAATTCACAGAAGTGATATTATGTGGGGCTCTGTAGGGAGGGAACATTCAAAAGCACTCAGCAAACACTGACTACTACACACTTAGCCTGTTTCATGGCTTCCTGGGTTGTCTTCAAAAAAAGGGGGGGGCTTGCTTATAATTCAGGCTCCACAAAGCCTATGTGAACTTGGGAAAGTGACCTACTTCTCTGAGCTAGCATCCCCATCTATAGAATGGAAATATTCATATCAACCCGACATTTGCATTGAAGACTAGACAGGTGACTATAAACCCTTCAGCTAATCACGCGGTACATGAATACCATTCGGTCAATGGGACTCACACTAACTCCTATAGAAAAGGGACCTGCTCAGTTCTGCCCAAGCCTTAGAGAAGGAGAAAGTGGAGCTCCTGGGTTAGCCAAACCTAAGCCATACCCAGGAGCCCCACTTTCCAGGCTCCCTGCAAACATTCAGAGCTACTGCCATATACCCCACATACTGAGCCCTCTTCTGGTCCAAACATGGTAACTTTGCCTTCAGGACCAAGGTGAGATCAGGAAAAGGGAGGAGCAATTGAAGAAGCAGTGGACTGTCCATCAAATGGCATGGTCTCTTTCAAAGTGAGAGATCAGAAGAGATATCCTAATAATCCAGAAACATGTCTACCCTCCATTCACCTCAACCGAGCTTCCCTGGACACACATTACTGAGGATGCCTCGGCTGGGGGCTGGCCCACACAGTTCTCCCACTCAGTGATTCAGCAAACCTCCTCTGTGTGAGTACCTGCTGTGTCCAGGATTCTGCCTTAGGCACAAGGGGTGTCATCACAAGAAGAGCAGTTCTTACCACAGGGATTCACTGTCCAGATGAGGAGAAGAGATTAAGATTAACAGGCTGGAGCCGGGCAGTGGTGGCGCACGCCTTTAATCCCAGCACTCGGGAGGCAGAGCCAGGTGGATCTCCGTGAGTTCAAGGCCAGCCTCGGCTACCAAGTGAGTTCCAGGAAAGGCGCAAAGCTACACAGAGAAACCCTGTCTCAAAAAACCAAAAAAAAAAAAAAAAAAAAAAAAAAAAAAAAGGCTAACAGGCTGGACTGCAGGATGCTGAAGGCTCCTGAAGGCACTGTGAACACAGAGCTGGGCCTAGGGGACAGCCTCGGTAAGCGGAGGTGCACAGGGTGCGAGTGGACCACAGAGTCCTGCAGGTCAGGAAGGAGCACATCTGTGAATAGGAGGAAGGCCTTCCAGTGTGGGTCCCAGCAACAGGCAACATCAGAGTGCTCAGCTCAGACGATTTTGAACGTACTTAGATCACAGAGAGGTCCAGCTGGGAGCTGATGCTGCAGACAGGTCAGGGCCCCACAGACAACACAAAAGAGATGAAGTGTCCCATGTGACAGCTGATAGCTACATGGGTCTATGTAAATTAAATTAAAATATGACTCCCGCAGCTGGGGAAATAGCTTAGGCAGTAATGTGTTTGCCACGTAAGCATGAGGACCTGAGTTCAGATGCCCAGCACCCATGTAAAAAAGCTGGGCATGGCGGCACGCTTTTACTCCAGTGCTGGGGATGCAGAAACAGTGGATCTCTGAACTCATATGCCAGCTAACATAGCCTAATCGGTGAGCTCTAAAATGGCATGCCCCCGGTTCAGTGCGAAAGCTTGTCTTGAGAAATTACAGCACAGAGTCATAGAGCAAGAGATCTGAGGTCCTCTTTGGGCCTCCACATGCATGTGTGTGGGTACACATTTGGGTACACATACATGCACACACACACAGGAGAAAGGGAGGGAGGGAGGGGAGGAGAAAGGGAAAGAGAGAGATGGATGGTCTTGTAGAGCTTTCTCACCTGCAGGTTGGACATTATTTTTTGTTGCCTGCACAAACACCCCAAGAGGCTGGAAACAATGGGGGAGACAGATACAGCGGATATATGGACACAAGCCAACATCACTGAGCACCAGTGTAAGCTGTGAAAAGCCCTGAGCGCTCATCTCCAACCCCCTGGAGGGCCACACAGGAAGGAAGCTGGATTCATCCCCACCTCAGGGTCCCCAAGTCGAGGCTGGAAGGTGGCGGTACACAAGAATGTTGTTCTCCAAAGCCACAGGACACTTCCTGTCAGTTCGCATAATTGAGTATTACACTATTTAAGTTACACACTGAAGCTTATTTTCACAGGTGTCATTTTAAATATAACCCGAAATTTCTTGACATTACCTCAGCCCCTCCACACAAACAGCTGCACTAGGTTTACTTGCATGTGGAAGGCCCGTGGCCGAAGCAGGTCATATTACAGCATGCTTTGCAGGAGCCCAGGGTGGGCACATGTGCACGGGAGTCACTGAAGTAGGTTGAGGGTCATGTGATCGATCACGAGCGTGTGAGCGTACCTAACACCAGGAGTGTATATAGAGGGGTGTTACCAATGTGTGTGGTAATGAACACGTAGATCCATGTATGCCTATGTGAGTGGGGTGCATGTTCAAGTCCACTGCCGGAGGCTCCGGCCCCACTGGATTTAATGGCACAGGGGACAATCAGTAGAAAGTGACTGGTTTCTGTCCCCCCTCAGCTAATCTTGAGGCTTAGCCTATGGGCATGCTCCTCTACAGGGTAGAGGGGCTGCCAGAGGCACCCAAGGCAGCGCTGCAGTGCCCTCCAGTGGACACTCTCCTCACCCCAACCCCTAGGCAGACCCACAAGTGAAAAGACGCTTCTGTTTGCGCCAGTCCTGTGACCAGGCCCCAGGACCCAGCACATCAGTCACCGACTCAAGCCTACAGGAAGACCCTGCCCTGTGGTTCCCTCAGTTCCTCAAAGCCAAGACCAAGGGGAGCTGAAGCCATGTTTCAGTCCTCCATTGGCCTGTCCCCTGCTGGACCAGCCACAGCCCAAAGTCACCGGGCTCCTTCCTGCTGTGGAGACTTCTGTACCTGCAAGAGTCACCATGGCAACCTCTTCCATAAAGTTTCCGCCTAGCTCCCAACCCTGGAAAAGAGAGAAACCCTCAAGGCTCAAGCCCTCAAGCCCCGAAGCCTTTCTTCAGGATACAAGTAGTTCTCTAAGAGACTTCAATGCCTGAGTCTAGCTGGGAGTTCCAGAGGGCAACCCCAGGCTAGGATCCCCGCAACACACCCAGGGCCTATCATAGAAAAGAAAAGGAGATGACTCTATGGATCAGGAACCTGTTCTCTTTAATCTTTCAGGGAACCAGCTTCAGTGGTCTTTGGGAAAAGACAGAGGGCATAGACTAGGAAGGCAGTGCTGCCTAAGTCAACTGAGGCAAGTCTTGGCCCGGAAACAGTTTGCTGGAACAGAGTGCTGTGTGTAGGTGGTTTAGTGGTCGGCTCAAATCTGGCAACTCCCCTGGAAGGTTATTTATAGAGTGGGAAAGAGGGATATCACGTAAAACAGACATAGAGCAAACCAAAGAATTCTCTGGACTTAGATGAGCAAAATGTTATGCATGGCACTAGCAAGCATACACCAGACTGAAGAGTAGCAGAAAGCTTTAAGGGCAATGGCTGTGCCTCAGCCAGGGTCCCAGGTCCAGAGGGAACCGCCACTACCCTATGGACTGGAGACGGCATTAACCAGTGCGTGGAGGGAGGGGATTCTGCAGAAAGCCACAGGTTTATAGGTGACCAGCCATATCCCAACATACCTCTTAGAACTACTGGTTATATGTGTCCCAACACGAAGTCCCAATACCTCCCACCTCCACCCCAGAAAGATTCTATGATGTCCAACACACCGTCTCCAGAACACACCTTTGAAGCCAGCAGCCCAGACTTCACCCCATGCTGCCTCTGACTCTCATGCCCATACAAGGCTGGGTTCTAGGTGTCATTTATGGAAGGAGGAGGAAGCTAGAAGCATGTGTACAGTGTGAACAGGAACAGGATGGTCAAGGAGCTGGCTGTTTCTTTGAACTCCACATCCATAACACCAAGCATAATAAATGCATTAGCCAAAGGACTCCAAAGAGGACTTGTACCTGGCTGGGCCCAAAGTGACTGTGACTGCTCATTCCTGAGCCAAGTGGCCTTCTCCACAGGCCTCAGAGGTCCCTCTCTAGGTAAGGCAAATGTGTCTCTTCTGTCCTCTAACTCCTCCCTGCCTCCAGGGCTAGAGAGAAGAGGCTAGGAGAGAAAACTGAGGCACTTGGCTCCGCATGGGAAGGAAGCAAGAAGAAAAGACTCGACAAAACATGGAACCATTTGGTGGCTACTGCCTGAGTGATCTCTGTCCACCGCTATTTCCCAGGAGGCCTCTCTCCATGTCTGGGATCTTCCTCTCTGATGTTTTTTAGTGACCTCATTCCTGTGCCTTTTACTGCTGTCCCTTTCTGTCATCTGTTTACCATTTAGAGCGCAAGAGAGTCTTGCCATACCACTAGCCCTTCACAGGTGTCACCAATCAGATCCTAGCTTTGACATCAGCTCCTTGCCAAGCTCTGGTCCCACGTGACCCTTCTTTGCATGTCGCTCACTTCTCTGAGGAGCTTCAGCTCTCAAAGAGTTAATAAACATGGCAAGCAGTCTAGCTCCACAGTGATAACTGTGGGGAAGGCAGTGTATATGGACACATATGTGCGCATGTGCAGAGACCATGGTTGTCCTCCTTAGAAGCCACCCACCTTAGTTTGTGAGACAGAGTCTCTCACTGGGACCTGGAGCTCACTGAGTAGGCTAAGTTGGATGGCCAGCAAGCCCCAAGGATCTGACCATCTCTGCCTTCCCAGGACTGAGATTATAAACACAAACCACTACATCTAGCTTTATACAGGGGTGTTGGGGATCAAACTCATGGCCTCATGCTTGCATGGAAAGCAGTTTACTGACTAGTGATATTCCCAGACTCTCATAAGCATCTTAAAATGGAAGAACAGAGCATTCTGTTCAGAGTGTAGCCTACATTGTTTCATGAAACTTTTGTCTTAGTCATGTGAATGAGTGTGAAGTATATATTTATGCAACTGCATACACACACAGGGTCAACATATAACGTTTAATATGTTCTTCACTAGATGTCACAGTTCCTAATCTCTGAAAGGTGTGGACCTGAATCTCTGACAATGTGTAAGTCCCTCTGCAACAATCGCGATGATTTCTAATCTGTTCTCTCCGTCTTCCATGTCATAGGTGTTTTCTCATCACCCACCAGTGAATCCTGATGTCCTACTTTACTGATGAGCAGCTAGTGAGTCTTTGGACACTAGAGAGTCAGTCATGGGGTAGGCTAACAGGCCAGGTAGCGGAGAAGAGTCCCCAGAATGCCTTTGCCATATGCCTGCTGCTTCAGTGAGTTGCTTCTGTCTGTCCTTCAGGAATGATGTGTCCCAAAAGAGGTTTAATGGCTCCTTCCTCTCTGAGCTGTCAGGTTAGTGTCTTTGTCTGCAGAATTGGAACAGGTGCACCTGCAGGCTGGTGTCCTCATTAAACTATTTTCTGCATCTTGGTCTTATAGGGATGGCTCCAGGGGACCTTTCAAAAGAAACACTTCATTTGTAGTGGCCTCTCCAGATTGGAATGGGTGGTCCCCATTTCCTCAGAAGAGGTGGGGGAAGGCCCAGATCTCCTGTGGGTAGCTGAATCGGTCCACACGGGTGTAAAGTGGTCAGAGTTGAGTCTGCCCTCAGCCGTCCCTTTGGACTGGAACTCTCCTGCCCTATCTATTCCTTGTTGGCATTCTCCCCAGAGATGGTCCCCAGAGGGATGTAGTTGTCCTCTATTCTGACTATCCCTTCTGTGCCACAAAGGCTCTCTGTGACAGGATACATTCATCAATGGTGTCATCATAGAGAGAGGATGTATTATTGGCTAGAAGTTCCCGGATGTCACCCTTGTAAACATCTGTCATCTCTACTTCTGGTTAGCAAGCATCTTTATCCAATATTCAGCTCAGAGTTCAGTTTGCCTGGAGCAGCCTGTCATGGCTGCCAGTCTAAGAAGGAATGAGTCCCAATGTCCCTCAGTTGACAGACACCAGGCTGGAGAATGAAGAAGACATCTTTGGGTTTTTGGTCACTGATTCACTGACCGTCTTCTGGGAAGATGGGTTCTTTAGTGAGACATCAGTCCATGACAGATTGTGGGTGCCAAGGAGCATTGGTGAGGATCAGAATTCAAACCACAAGAACCCAGTGAAAGATGTTGCCAAGAGGGAAGTGGATTTCTAGAGATAGGATCTGTGGTAAGAAAATGGTGATGGTGTACACAGATCATGAGGGCAGAAGTAGAGATTCCATGTGGGGAAGATGGTGTGAGCAGAAATGGGGAGATGGAAACTTGCCAACCCATGGCAAATGGAACCAAGAATACCAGTATGGAGACTCTAGGTCTTAGCATTGTCTGAAGAGCTTAGGGAGTCTGAGCCTTGGGTTCGAATCTTTGTATGATGGGAGGGGAGGGCAGTGAGCCAAGTAAAAGCTCAACATCAGACTCATGTCTTTCTTCCTATAGCTTCCCCCAAATCAATAGCATGAACACTGATTCTTGTTTCCCTCTCCCTTCCTCTCTTCCTCCCTCTCTTCCTCCCTCTCTACCTCTCTCTCCCTTCCTCTCTTCCTCCCTCTCTTCCTCCCTCTCTTCCTCTCTCCCTTCCTCTCTTTCTTCCTCTCTTTTCCTCTCTCTTCTCCTCCCTTCCCCTTTTTTTCTACTCCATACCCATTCTCCCCATATCCTTCCTGCCCACAAACAACATATATTTGCTGAGTGTCCACTCTACTAGATACTGTGCTGGATAGGTTGAATGGCATGCCTGCTTTCAAGGATTGTGTAGTCTAATGAAAAGCACAAGCAAGGCTAAATTTTATTTCAACAGAGTGTAGCCAGAGCTGGGGAATGACCAGGACTCAGAAGTGGCGTCCTCCTCAATGTAGGGCAAAGACAATTTCCAATTAGAGCTGATAACTGAGTTGACCCTTAAAGGGAAAGTCGATTCGGCCAAGGGTAGAATGGAGAAAAGATAGCTCAGCAATAAAGTAGCATGGGCCAGAGCAAGAAGGTTAGGGACTGTATATGGTGTGAAACATTCTAGAAATAAGTCAAAGTTGCTAGAATGAGTAAAATACCTAGTCTGCCTTGATGAACCACTGAAACCCATGCAATAGGCAGAAGGGAAATACAGGAGACTTTTCCCAGTGTAGGGCTAGTCTAAGGGAGAGAAATGCCTGTCTGGCCCAGGAGAAGGCAGCCATTCCTTGATGGGGTGGGGATAGAGACACCCTCGCTATATCTGAGGCTGTTGCTCCTGGTGCCCTCACTGAAACTCCCGGTCCAGAGCCAGGCACATTATCTGACCTCAACATTCAACCTTAGAAAAAGTTTTCCTGTGACCTTTCAGGGAAAGTAAAAGATAAATATGCTTCACTATAGTTGCTCCCAGATCATCTCTCCAAAGAACTGCTCTGATCCTGGTCTCAAGAAAGGACCAAGTCCCAAGGGACCTGGGTTACAAGAAGTCCTAAAAGAAGGTTTCCAAGGAGCAAAGAGGGGTCTGGTTAAAGCCTGTTAGCTCCGAGGTTGTCTTCAGTGAGAGTAGATTGGGAAGAACATTCCAGTTCATTCAGGTTATTCTACTGCAGAGACATTTAATTTTCTTAAAGAGGAAGAAATATTCTCTATAGAAAGGCAAAGTGTGATTCCTTAAGACAAAACACAAGGAGATTTATTTGAATTTAGATTTAGAAAAAAAATAGTGATTTCACAAGTGGAAGGCAAAAAAGTAGACTTAGCTCAATATCTGTGATATCTAGTCATCATAAAATAGGATTATGAAAGATAAAATGAAATATGGGAAAACCATGAATAATTGACAAAATGAAATAAGAATAGGCTATATAAAAGCAAAGGTTCATGGCTCTCTGTCTTCTCCAGCACACGTTCCTTAATACTCAATGATGCATTCCACTACGTAAAAAGAAACCCGCTTGGGCCTGGCCCAGGGCCTAGGCTCCGCCATCTTGCTCAGGAGGCGCTACCTGCGGGCATGTCTGACAGTACTCACAAGATCAGATAGGACGCCCTTCCCTGAGTTGCCAAAGTTCAATTCATCATCACTCTGTCCCAAGTGACTCTTCTTTTCCCACATCCATATCTCACTTCCCAACAGGGCAATGAATACCTTAAGAGCAGAGACCATACTTCACAGATAGATGTAGAGAAATGAGTGGATGTGGGTTTCCCAACCCTTTGTTTCTAACCTAGAATCCCCCAAAGATACACCGTACCTAAGCCCTGACTTCTCCCTAGCCTTCCTGCCTGGTAGCTGGCCTCATCCCCTGGGCCAGCAACTTAGTCCTGTTGAGCCCAGCTCCAGTAGGATGAAGTTTGGTGAGAGATCTCTGTGACACAATTCCTGCTCACACAAGATTTAAATCCTTAAGGACTCCCCAACTGTCTCCTTCCCATCCCCACATGGACCTCTGTTTTAGCCAGGATAGTTCCAAACCCTTAGATGGTTCCTTCCACCAAGGCCTATTTCACAGCTCCGACATTTTTTATTCCTCTGTTCGTCCAACACCCACATGGCATGAAACATGCATACTGCATGTGCATGCACGTATGTCTATCTATTTGTGGGTGTACAGGTAGATACCAGTACCACAGCACACATTGTGAGGTCAGAGGACAATGCTACATGTCAGTCCTCACTTCCCGCCTTATTTTTCAGAAAGGGTTTCCATTCTAAAGCTTGCGCCTGTGTGTACCAGAATGACTGACCCATGTCGCCCATTCCACTGTAAGAGTCACGGGAGTACATACGTGTACTACCGTGGCTGGCTTTACCTGAGTTCTGGAGGTTCAAACTCTGATCCTCACGTTTGTGTGGCCCGTTCTTTACACACCGAGTCAGCCATCTTCCTGGCCACACACTTTACATTGGGAGCTCAGTCGAGAGAAGGAATAGTGGACACACATCTCCCTCATACATTCACCTCATTGAAGAAGTAAGCAAGAATTTGGAACCTGGGGACTAACAGGAGTCTCCTATTTTGTAAATCTGAGTCTGTCCACCAAATATCTTGGGAATGCCTCTCCTGTGTTCCCACGTCGTCCAAGGAAAGCTCACATTCTGATGTTAGCTCACCCACTTGGGACATCCCTTTCCTTAGAGGGTCTTATTCTTTCCTCCGTGTGTTGTAATTGTCTGTTATTTTCACCACACAAAACCCTCACATGAACCCACCCCCTCACACAAGACTATACTCTGTAGGGCTAACATGATTTATGTCTCAAACTGCCCACAACTTCAATTCAGCATGATTTATCCTGGCCTTAGAGTGTCTGTGACCATCCACCAAGGTATTCAACCATCTCTTCCCACCTCGTTTCTCCAATCTAATTTCACTGACACCTTTATTCCCACCCAGTTCTCTGTTTTCTGGTGCTAGGAAGGTTGAACCTAAGAATGTAGGTCCTGGAACTCAGGGTTTTGTGCATGGTAGGCAAGTATTCTGCTGCTTAGCTAGATCCTCAGCCCCTTTATTGACTTTTTATTTTGAGGTAGACTCTTACTAAGTTGCATGGGAAACTCCTACCCATGTGTAAATGCCATTGTGTTTCCAGTCTGGAACTGTCCCTCAAAAACCCACCAGCTCACTGTACATATGCCTTCTCAAAATCACCTGGAGACTCAAAAATACCTGAATGGGAAAAGGTAGCCATGTTCTTCTCAGCATTGTGGGAAACCGATAGAAGACCATGGCAGCCACTGCATAAAGCTACCCAGAACCAACACTGTCCATCACCTCTTCCCTCCCTGATGCTGTGTCCTCCCCTGGATGAGAGGTCCAAGTCTGACCACAGCTGCTCAACCTGGCCTCTACCTGGACCAGTGAGTTTTAACCTCAGCCTTGCAGCATCTGCTTGGCCTGAGAGAGGGTGCCTCGGTTTGTTCTCTTGCATACACATAGCCATTCATCAAGTCCAAGAAAGCCAAACAAAAATGTAATATCACTTAGCCAGGCCACAATTAGCAGATTAGCGGCTTGTTGCTCTTGTCCTGTATCCCACTCGATGACCTCAC